>JAADWX010000235.1:0-31480 GCA_023336405.1 Globisporangium echinulatum | reverse complement strand
TCGCCGTTTGCCGAGACGTCGCCGATGCTAAACGACATCAGTGCGTTGCCGTCGTGGGAGAAGATCAACGGCGGCATGCTCAAGCTGTACGAGGGCGAAGTGCTCAAGAAGCTCCCGGTGATCCAGCACCTGTGCTTCGGTACGCTCGTGTCGTGCACATGGACGCCGAGTTACTCGGCTACCGACGGCAGCGTGTACACCCGGGCGTGGCTGTCCACGCGCTGAACGTTGATGTCGCAGGCGCTGGCAGCTAGATGCGTTGTGAATCGCGGTCAGTCACTATCGACCAATCGCGACGGCTCAGCCCAGCGACACGTCACGAGTGAAGTGACGTGCCGTTTCCGTTGCGTTCTGCTGCTGTTCCGCAGACTCGCGAGCGCACAACGGAGCTGGTGCGCGTCACTGCCGTTGCGTCTGAACGCCAAGCATATTCCAGTGCGCGCTTTGGGAATGTGGCGTAGCTTCAGAGGCATCCGCTAGTCGAGCACGAGCTAACAGGAATGAAGGTCGAGATGGCTGGGCTATGTCTCTCGCTTCGCGAATCGCAGCAACGGAATGAGTCACCCGAATCGAGTTGCGTCCCAGTTGAGGCGTGGGATCCACCAGCCGGTCAGTGAACGATTGCTCGCGCGTCACGCTGCCATCGCGAGTCCGCGTTCGTGACGCCAACAAGCGCGACGAAACGAAACGAGGGGCGTCACGCCAACAGCGCAGATGTGATGACGCTGAGGATCGCGCGAGCGTGAGCCAAGTAGGACCAATTGACGAACATGTGTGGCATTGCAGTGCTCATCGCTCTATTGATCACCGCAATGGGAATGCGAGCGACTGTTGATTTTGTAAGGCGGATGATTAGGTAGAAATGCCTGAGCAATTGAGTACACCAGTTTGTTGCGAGGACTTGTGCTGTTAGACAGCACGTTTGCTCGCGTCGCGCACACATTCAGAGCTCTGTTAGGACACTGGATGCGAGCACGTGCGCATTTGTCTGCTAGCGCTTGGCATTAGAGAGAAGCGAGCGAGATGCAAGCTGCAACGATCGAGCTGGATTGGAGCTGGTGGCAGTCGAGCGCAGGTCGTGGAAGACAACCAGCGAGCTTGGAGCAACGACGACGTGAACGACGTGAGCGACGCATGCAGCGCTCGCTCGTTGACTGGACGACAAGGCGAAAGGCACGCACTTGCGCACGCAAGCACGATCAAGGACGACAGGAGCCACCGATTTGGACGACACGACGAAACGCCACTGAATCGATGTGGCCGGCAGTTTCACGGTGTGGCAGGTTTGTTCGCTGACTGGCTTGTTTCAATAGAACGAGAGAGACAGGGAGGAACGCGACACGGAATTTCTTGGTTGGTTGAGAATATTTGGACTGGATTTGTCTTCGAATCAGATCTGAAGCCATTTCTAAAAGCTGGATAAAATGTACACGTTCGCACATTGAGCTTCATGGTCTATTCCAAGACGAATGTGGGATCGTACGAGGTGTTTCATAACGCTGAGATTGGGGTGCAGATTTCAAGTGAGGAGACGTGTGCTTTGTGCATTTGTGCACATGTGCTGTGCGCGTACCAAGCAGTGAACCAGTCCATTGTCGTCTTGCAAAGGCTGTGTTGTTGGTGGTGCGTTGAGTGAGAAAGTGTTTGGCGTAGTATTTTACGCAAGTGCGATACACGTGGCGGTTTCGTCCGAAGATACGCGGGAAAGGTTGTGCGATATATTGCAGGGAAGCGATTTCACTGGCTTCTGAGCCAGCCATTTTTGCTGTCGTTTCACACATCACCTTTCTGAACCCGTAACACTCGCACAAAGTATGTTGACGTCTGGAATGTTGCGTGCGAAAGCTGAAGTGTGTGTCAGCGGGTATTTTCTGACGTCTGCATTTAAATGCACAGCTTTGATATAGAAGAAAGAAACAAGGCTTGATCTGCACTGGCATGTGACTGCGCCGATGCCAGCGTGTGTTGTGCCGAAGCTCGCTATCATCGAGTTCTTCGCCACGATCGACCTCAGCTTTCATGCGTCGTGAGCGTGATGGACGGGGCGGTAGAGGGAGCGCAGAGACAGGCACGCGACATTTGTAAGCCGAAAATCGCTCAACACAGTGCTCTTTTTTCACAGGCTAACCATTGGAATCTTGAAGGGCAAGGGTTTAACGACTATGAAAACTACGGTCAAGAATGTGTAATTTACGGTAAACGGATGTCTCCCTTTCGCACATTGGTGTGGATTTGTGTGGCTGCGCTCGTACGTTGCTGGTTGCTGGCTGGCCGAGTGAGTGGCGGGTAGAGCGCGGCCGTGCTGGCTGGGGCAAAACGACTGCGCGCTCAAGCTCGTGCGCGTGCAGTCTGGCGCCAACCATTTCGGAATTTCCCCTGTTCCGAGCCCGCGTCCTTCCAGCCACCGCTCGCTCGTGCCCCTTTGTTCGCCGCACCCGCCTCGCATCACCATGGCTCCGTACTCGCCGGCCGATGGCATCAGCAAGCTCGCGATCGACAAGAGCAAGCACTTCACGGAGGCGCTCCAGCAGGCGGTGAAGATCACCGAGATCGAGGAGCAGAAGGTCGCGGCCGAGAAGATCTCGGAGCTCGTGAACTCGGATGAGTCGATCAGCCTCGGCGTCGTCTCGACGCAGCTCCGTGCGCTCATTGTCGGCGACGCGGCTGAGGGCCGCATCCTCGCGTGCTACGTCATTGATGACCTCATGCAGAAGTACGCCGAGCGCACGGAGGCGTACATCGCGCCGCTGCTCATGGACCTGCTCGACCTGTTTGCCGACAAGAAGCCGGCTGTGCGTCCGGTCGCCGAGGAGGCCGCGCTCACGATCATTGCGTCGGTGAACAAGAACTACACGATCCGCGTGCTCCCAGCGCTCTTTGCTGGTCTCGAGCGCACGAAGAAGTGGCAGACGAAGAAGGTGTCGCTCGACCTCATTGCTGAGCTCTCGACGGTCGCGCCGTACCAGGTCGGCCGTTGCTTGCCGGACATCATCCCGGTGATCGCCGACAACATGTGGGACACGCGCAAGGAGGTGAAGAACGCAGCGCGCGAGACGCTCATCAAGGTGTGCCACGTCGTAGGCAACGCCGACATTGAGCCGTTCATCCCAGCGCTTATCTCGTGCCTCGCGAACCCGACCGAGGTCGCTGAGTGCACGCACAAGCTTGCGTCGACGACGTTCGTGAAGACCGTCGAAGCGCCAGCACTCGCGATTATGGAGCCGCTGCTCAAGCGCGCACTTGCCGAGGGCAAGACCGCCGTGAAGCGTCAGGCGGCTGTCATTATTGACAACATGTGCAAGCTCATGGACGACCCAGCTGAGGCGCAGCTGTTTTTGCCAAAGCTTCTCCCGGGGCTCCAGAAGATCATCGACACGGTGGCCGACCCGGAGTGCCGTGACGTCGCGACGCGTGCGCACGAGACGCTGTACATTGCTGCCGGCAGTGTCGAGATGATGTCGGAGGAGGAGCTCAAGGTCGACTACGACAACATCTTGGCGATTGTCAAGAACTCGGTCGCCGAGGACCCGGTCGCGAAGAAGGCCGAGATCGACGACTTCACGCTGAGCTACCTCGCGGGCATCTGCTACTTCCTCGTTGTCGCGCGCAGCTTTGCGCAGACGACGTTCAACCAGCAGGTGCAGCACTACTTCAAGTACTTTATCAAGAACGACGACTGGAAGGCCGTGGCGGTCGTCATCCGCGACCGGTGCTTCAAGGAGAACAAGGCGATTATCATTGAGGACATTGACTGCGACGAGGGCAAGCCGGACCTGTGTAACTGCGAGTTCTCGCTCGCGTACGGTGGTATGATCTTGCTCAACAACGCGCGCCTGCGCCTCAAGCGTGGCCACCGCTACGGTCTCTGCGGCCCGAACGGCTGCGGCAAGTCGACGCTCATGCGCGCGATCGCGAACGGCCAGCTCGAGGGCTTCCCGAAGAAGGACGAGCTCAAGACGATCTTTGTCGAGCACAACCTCCAGGCCGAAGAGGCCGACCTGTCGGTCGTTGACTTTATCTGCCTCGACGAAGAGCTCAAGGCGTCGCCGCGCCAGGAGATTGTCGACACGCTTGCGAGCGTCGGCTTCACGGCCGAGATGCAGGCGCAGGCCGTCGGGTCGCTCTCGGGTGGCTGGAAGATGAAGCTCGAGCTCGCGCGTGCGATGCTCCAGAAGGCCGACATTCTTTTGTTGGACGAGCCGACGAACCACTTGGACGTGAAGAACGTTGCGTGGCTCGAGTCGTACCTCAACTCGCTCCAGGACCAGGGTGTGACGTCGATCATGGTGTCGCACGACTCGGGCTTCCTCGACAACGTCTGCACGAACATCATTCACTACGAGAACCGCAAGCTCAAGATCTACAAGGGCAACCTGAGCAAGTTTGTCGAGGTCAAGCCTGAGGCGAAGGCGTACTACGAGCTCGAGGCCGCGACGTTCAAGTTCACGTTCCCTGAGCCCGGCTTCCTCGCCGACATCAAGAACAAGGGCAAGCCGATCATTCGTTTGACGAACTGCTCGTACACGTACCCGGGCCGCCCGAAGCCGTCGATCAACAACATCTCGGTCACGTGCGCGCTGTCGTCGCGCATTGCTGTGCTCGGCCCGAACGGCGCCGGCAAGTCGACGCTCATCAAGATGCTGACTGGTGAAGTCGAGCCGACGAGCGGCCAGGTGTGGAAGCACCCGGCGATGCGTTTTGCGTACGTGGCGCAGCACGCGTTCCACCACATTGAGGAGCACCTCGACATCACGGCGAACCAGTACATCCAGTGGCGCTTCCAGTCCGGTGAGGACAAGGAGCTGCTCGCTAAGGAGACGCGCAAGCTGTCGGCCGAAGAGAAGCTGCACTACAAGAAGCCGGTGAACTGGGAGGGCGAGAAGCGCGTGATGGAGGAGATCGTGTCGCGCCGCAAGTTCAAGAAGACGTTCGAGTATGAGATTAAGTGGGAGAAGTGCTCAGTCGAAGAGAACGCGTGGATTGCGCGCGAGAAGCTCGAGAAGTGGGGCTGGGACAAGCTCCTGCAGATTGCCGACGACCGCGAAGCCGCACGCGCGAACCTGCAGGCGCGGCCGGTCACGGCGCTCGCGGTCCAGAAGCACATGGACAACTTTGGCCTCGGCGCCGAGTTTGCGACGCACTCGCGCATGCGCGGTCTGTCGGGCGGCCAGAAGGTCAAGGTCGTGCTCGGCGCGGCGATGTGGCTCAACCCGCACATCCTCGTGCTCGACGAGCCGACGAACTACCTCGACCGCGACTCGCTCGGCGCGCTCGCGTCGGCGATCAACGAGTTCAACGGTGGTGTCGTGATGATCACGCACCACAACGAGTTCTCGTCGGCGCTGACGCAGGAGACGTGGAACGTCGACAACGGGTTCCTCACGATCGACGGCCAAGTCGCAGAAGACAAGACGAAGATTGAGCAGAAGGACGAGGAGGAAGTGACGGACGCGTTCGGGAACGTTACGAAGACCAAGATCAAGCGGAAGCTGACGCGCAAGGAGCTCAAGGCGAAGGCAAAGGCGAAGAAGGAGGCCGAGGCCCGTGGCGAGTACTACTCGGACTCGGACGAGGACGAGTAAGCTTGTTGCGATTGAATCGGTCGGTCGATTAATGCTGTTTGAGGCCGCGAGCAGCAGCAGCAACAGTAGGACCGGCCACCATTGCATGAGCTAGACGACTCGCGACGAGGAGCGCGCGGTGCAGTACATGCGCACCGCCCCGATATTTGCACAGCGTGATAGAAACATGACCCGCCGCTTTGGATATATCAGTTGCCTATGACTTTGGTTTGTGCTCAATGCTGATAATGTTGCACTATATCTAACATTTTGTCTGTCAAAATGCACGATGTTGTGTGCAATTCGCTATTGCAAAATGCAACTTGATCTATTGCTCTTGCAACCTTTTGTATCTCACCAATTTCCACAGTTTTGCAATTGCGCCTTTGCGCAAGAAATGAGCGTCCAGTGTAACAACTGCTGTCATTCGTCTGCTGCAAAGAACGATCGAATCGAATGCTGCGCTGCACTGCCTAGTCCTCGTCGCCGTCGCTTTGAGTGTGAGTTTCGCTCATCGCCATTGTGCGCTGCGCGTTGCTGCTTGCTGCTACGCTCGGCGCAGGCGTCAACATGCGCGCTCGCAGCTGCTTCATTGCGCATGTCGATCGTTATGCCACAAATTGGACACGCTTTGACAGTGTCACGGCTATCACATCTGCTGTTGCTGTTGCTGTTGCTGTTGCTGTTGTTGTTGCTACTGCTGTTGCTGTTACTGTTGTTGATGCTGCTGCTGGTATCGGCAACAGGTGCATTCGCCACATCAGCATCGGCGTCAACATCGTCCACCGTCGCCAGCGTGCTCGAGGCGATGCAGGCGTCAATGTGCATGTTCACGAGCCGACTGCTACTCGCGTCGATGAGGTCGCCGCAGATTGGACATGGTTCGTGACGTGTGAGTGCGTCAAACAGACTCAGCGGCTCGCTACTCCGCGCACGTTTAGTGCTGCGACTGCTGGGTCGCTGCCATGGTGATGGCGACTGTCGCGACTGCTGCTTGCGGATACAGGCGTCAACGTGCGTACTGATCGCGATCGCATTGCTCGCGTTGATCGTCTTGCTGCAGATCGGACACGGCTGGAAGCTGCTCGCGACTGGCGACGACGGCGCTACCAAGACTGCTCTGACGATTGCTGGTGCTGTTGTACTACGTGCATTGGTGCTCGTGTCACTTTGCACGCCGTCGCGAGCAGCGCCAAGTGCACTCGTCGCGAGCATCGCTGCAACAATGTCGGACGTCGCGTCCTTGTTGAGTGCCGTAACATAGCGCGCCATTGCGCCGCTGTGCATCGTCCGCTGCTGCATACGGTCGCTATCAGCAGCAACTCCAGCGTCGTCGGTGCTCTCGTCTGCAGTCAACACGCAGTCGCGATCGCCACTTGCGTCGCCTGCGTCATCGCATTCAGCGTCGCAATTTGCATCAGCACTCGCAGTTGCGACTGCAAACCGGTCGATCCCGAGCTGTCGCTTGCGCTCGCTGCCATCCCCACGACTGCCGCTACTGTCATCTGCAAGCGCGACGAGCGCTGATGCGCGCACGCCGAGCAATCGCAGCGTGAGCGGCAGCTCTTTGCGCAGCAGTGCGAGCGCGCCAGCCACCAAGTCGCTCGCTGTGCGCAACGTCGTGGCAAACGACACGGAGCGCGAGCGCACGGAAAAGTCGGCGCACTTGAGCTTGAGCGTGAGCGTCCGAGCGCCTGCGTTGGCGCGCGCCAAGTCGTCGGCGAGCGATGCGCACACGGCACGGCACTTTGTCTCAAGCGCCGCCGCGTCGCTGAGGCTGCGGAACGTCCGTTCGCGGCTAAAGCTCTTGCGCGGTCGCGCTTCGCGCACGTGCTGGATCGCGAGGCTCGTGCGCAGGAGCCACGGCGCGGTCTTGGTCGATGCAAAGACGTGGAAGAGCTCGATGCGCTTGGCAAAGAGCTCAGCGCCAGTCGTGACACCAAGGGCGGCGAGGATCTTCTCCATCACTTTGCCAATGCCGCCGATCTTGCGCACCGGCTGCGACGCGATGAACGACACGACGGCGTCGCGTGTGAACGGCAATACAAACTGACCGTTTGGCTTGTTCATGTCGGACGCGATCTAGTAGCCATTTGGACGTATGTAGTCAGCCAGATAGTCAGTAAGCTAGTCAGTCAGATAGTCAGTAAGCTAGTCAGTCAGATAGTCAGTAAGCTAGTCAGTCAGATAGATAGCTACAGTGATCAAGACGCACCTTGGCGAGCATCGTGTTCGCTGCGACGCCAGCGCTTGCAGTCAGTTCCGTCTGCTCGTGGATCTTGCGACGGATCTCGTTCACGACTGCAGCAGCGACGCGCACGCGGTCGCGCTCACCCAACGCGTCACTACTGTCGTCAACATCGTTGTCGTCATCCTCGTCATCGCTAGCACTATCGCATTGACCGTGTCGACTGCTGTGGCCATGTGCGTCGGTCGTACTAGCGTCATTACTACCACTATCGACGTACTCGCGCCAGTGCGTGTCCATGTACTCGGTGATGTCGAGCCGCGCTTCATCCAAGCTGCAGGACGTAAAGTGCGGGTCGTACACTGCAAAGATCGAGCGGATCGTCGCAGCAACGGCCTTGTACTTGGCAAAGTTGGGCGGCACGACCACGAGCGACGGACAGAGCTCTTTGCCAATGAAGCCCGGCATCGCAGCGCGTACGCCAAATGTGCGCGCAATGTAGTTCGTCGTGCAGATCATGTTGGTGCCGCCGACAGCGAGCGGCACGTCGCGCAGCTTGGGGTCGTCGCGCATCTCGACTGCGGCGTAGAACATGTCCATGTCAACAACAACGACCGTGCGCGTAAGGTCACGCGTCGCTTCGAGCTGGGTCACAAGCGCATCGACGCGGCGCTCGAGCGTTGCGCGCGTTGCGTCGGTGAGTGTGGCGAGACGGCGCTGCATCGCGGCGATGCGTGCGTCGACCTTGTCGTTCTGCTTGAGCGAGTTCTGGAAGAACTTGGAGTCCTTCGAGATGTCAAACACAACTTGCTGCACGCGCTCGCGGTCGACGTCGTGCATGCCGGCCTTTTGAGCTGTAAACACAAACAGCTCGCGTCCGAGCTGTACTTCGCGCTTTTTCGCGTCTGCGTCTGTGTCATCATTACAATTGATCGCGTCGTGTGCAAGCAGGTCGGTTGGTGGCGTTGCCATCGGTGGTGCAATTGATGATGTGGTTGTGGTGTTGATCGACGTGTGTGTGTCTGTCGTCACGCTGTTAGTCGAGAGGACACGTTTGATAGGCGGCGGCTCGGCGTTCGCAGCGCTGGCGTTGTTGCAACGCATGCTGCTGCTTCTGGGTTCATTGGATCGATCAGACGCAGTAGTGCGCGCGTGCGCATCGTCGAGCAGATCCATCTCGACACGACACAGCAAATGCGCAAGTGATGCAGCCATCGATGCTGCCATTTCAGGATGTTTTTGCTGTCATTTGGTGCACCAGCAAGCGCGTTGCTCGCTAAAGTTGTCGACGCAAATACACATACAGCAGCTGTATTGACATCGCTAGCAGCAAACAACCCAAACGCGAGACCACCTTGTGTGGGACACACGACACAATCGATTTCGCGCGCTGCTCAGCGTCCGGACCCCAACATGGCGCCAACTCGCATGGGTGAACATGCCAACGCAGCAATGCCGCTCGACTGGCTGTCTTGTCTTCGCATCGCATCGCTAGCATAAATAGATTGGCGGTACTCGCTACACTGCTGCCTACTCTCACATGCCAGCGAGGTCGAGCGCTTCCAACGACCGCGGCATTGGCACGTCGAGCAAAGCGTCGTCGATGATCGGGTGGATCTCCTCGAGTCCGTTGTCGCCCGCCGCGTCGTTCAGTGCGCGCGAGCGACTCGCCTCTTCAAAGTGCCGGATGATCGCTTCGGTCTTCTCGACTTCGGTCTCCCACTTGGCCGTTGACGAGCTGCATACAACGGCATACAATGAATCCATAACCATCCACATAGGTACATATCCATATAGACAGGTAATCGAACGCACCTTGCAGCACCGCCAGTACTGTCGTTGTAGCTCGCGACTGCCTGCTCTTGGTCCGGCTGGTGAATGATCATCGTCGGGTGCTTGAGGATGCGCAGACCGTTCCAGAGCCACTTGGGCACGTCGGCCGTCACGACGATCTCCTCCGAGAACGCCGCGAGGTACTCGGACTCGTCCTTCTCAATGCCGTGGTCGCGCGTGAAGCGACAGAACTCCGAGACCGTCGCGACTTTTGTCCAGTTCTGCAGCTTGCGCAATACCATGATGATGATGCCCGTGACGTTCGCACCGTCGAGGCAGTGAATGTACAGCGGCAGGTGCTCCTGCTTGATCACGAGCTGCAGGATCTGGCTCACAGTCGCAGGTGAGACCGTAACGTTGTCGGACGTGAACTTCTCGGCGTAAAAGTGCACGTTCGTGATCTGCTCGGCCGCACAGAACTCGGCGAGGTCAGACGTTGGCGGCTCAGGAATGACTGAGATGATCGTGCGTAGCTTCAGGCGCTGGAGGAAGCGAAAATTCTTGAGCGTCGGGTACGAGCCGCGGTAGAGTCCCTGCTGCACGTTGCTATACCGGAACGGCGGGATCAGTGCTGGTGCGCTCATCAACATCGTGTCGTTGCGAGTAAGTGCTTGAGCGACCACGTGCAGTCGCGTGATGCGTTTGATGCGTTTGTTGTGGATCAAGTGTGACAGCAAGTGATGTATTTTGTGTGGCAGTGTGTGGCACAGATCGGGTGATGCAGCGAGTTGGAGCTTGTTTCGCACAATGCCATCCGCCTGTAGCATCTCGAAACCCTCTACAGCCGCACTGAAAGACCTGCAGTACTGAAGAGTCAAAGTACCCTAGATAGAAAGGAGGTACCAAACCTCTAGCACTACGGTATCGACTAAACTGCTGTCACAACAGCTTCGACAGCATCACAAGCAAACGCAACAGCCAGCGCTCGACACGACACGCGCACACGACACGCGCACACAACACGTGCTCGACACGCCTTCACCGAACTCTTCTGGTGCTCACGACACGTGCTCGTCCACATCCGCCGCGCTCGCACCCACACACCTACGCGCTTCGCCCACCAACAGCCATGTTCATCATGGTCAATGTGTCCGACAACCCGTGGATGATCGCGCTGCTGCTCTTTGTGCAAGTCGTCGTGCCGCTGCTGCAGTCGAGCGCCGGGAGCGAGGAGGAGAACTCGCAGGCCGTCAACCTGCTCATCCTCTGCACGCTCGGCGTCGCGATCTTCACAATGTGGCGTCTCGCACGCTTCTTCCGCGCGCTCTACGACCTGCGTAGCCAGCGCACACAACTCGGCGGTTGGCTCGCACTCGTGCGCGAGGCACGAACACGCGCGCAGGCGCAGGCAGCAGCCGACGCAGCAGCAGCCCAAGCGCGCGATGGCGCGACTGCTGACGCAACGAACTCGGACAACTTCAACAAGGTCATGCGCATGATCCAAGTCATGCCGATGGAGGAGTTCCGGTCGCCTACTGAGCTCCAGGACGCAACGATCAGCGAGCTCAAGGAGCGACTCGCGCGCCGCGACGTTGCGTTCTCGCAGTGCGTCGAGCGCCGGGAGCTCGTGGACCTGCTCGTCGCGTTTCGCGGCGGCCCGTCGAACAACGACACGTGCTGCATCTGCTGCGAAGAGTACCAAACCGGCGACCTCTTGCGGCTGCTGCGCACGTGCAAGCACGAGTTCCACCTCGAGTGCCTTGACAAGTGGGCGTTCTCGTCTGTGAACTTGCAGCGCCTGCCGTCGTGTCCGCTCTGCAACCAGGCGCTCGAGTAGCGTTACGTCTGTAGATTCCATTACATGCACATTAACTTATCGTCATGTGGTGAACACGACGACTACCGCATTTGTCCATAGTCGTTGTGCTTTGCAACGCTTTGCAACGCAGCAACAACTTTGCACGTCCCTTTTTGTGCTTGCACGCAGCAACAACAGCAACCTCTTGCAGGTCAGGTGTCGCACATGTTGCTCAACAACTGCAAATGTTGCAATTAAACTGTTAAATTGCATCCTTGTTAAAGTATATGTTTAGACTTGCGTTTACTATGCGAATGCAAACATTGCTGGCACGCATATGATTTGCTTTGCCATGGCCACTCGAAACGCACACGCGAGACAAACGCAAACTCGAGGATGCTGCGTGCAATGCTGCTGATGCGCAAGGCCGCAGTGATGCCGCGATGCGCAGTTCGCGCGCTCAGCAGCGCCTCTCCTGCCGCTGGTGCGTGCATTTGCTTGGATGTACACACGACGCTGTAGTTCGTGAGGATCGCTCGTCCCGCTCACCGGTATCTGACAGTTGCGGCATCTGTTGAATCTGCTACAGCAGGGCTGTACTCGTACGGCGAGGGCTACTTGGGCTCGCTCGGCACGGGCTCGTACGACAACGTCGCGGTGCCGACGCAGCTCGCGAGCACAACGGACCTCGCAGTCACGCAAATGTCGGCCGGCTGGGCCCACGCCGGCTTCATCACAGCAGGTGGCGACGCGTACGTGTACGGCCGCACGCTGTCGTTCCGCGACGTGATTCGATCGACCAACATCCAGCGCATCGCGCCGTGGCTCCTATCGTGGATGAACGACTTTACGCAGCGCCGCGGCGTCGACACGCTACTGCCGATGCGCGTCGAGCTGCCCGACGGCGAGCGCGCAACGAAGATCGTGTGCTCGGCTGCACTCACGTACATCTTGACAGCAAGCGGCTCGCTCTATACAATGGGCGCCAACACGTTTGGCCAGTGCGGCAACAACCACGAGGGCGTGAGCGAGAGCACGCCGCAGCGCGTCGACTTTGGCGGCGACGCGATCGCCGACATCGCTGCTGGCTATCAGCACGGCCTCGCAGTCTCGACGACCGGCGCGGTCTTTGCGTGGGGCAAAGGCGAGCGCGGGCAGCTCGGCTTTGGCACGGCGAACATCAAGGCGCCGCAAGAGGTCATTGCGCTCAAGGGCAAGCGCGTCGCAGCTGTCCGCGCTGGCTTTAACCACTCGAGCGCACTCACAGTCGACGGCGAGCTCTTTCTCTGGGGCAAGCTGCTCAACGTCGATCGTAGTAGCAATAGCGATACCGATGGCGACCAGGTCACGCCGCGTCTCGTACGCACTAGCGACGCCGTGACGCTGCTCGAGTGCAGCCACTTCCACACGGCGTTTGCGACCGCCGACGACAAGCTCTGGGTCGTCGGTCGCACGCCGTCGGGCCGCAAAGAAACGCGCGATGCGCAGCAGCCGCAGCTCGTGCACGTTGCGTCGACGATGCACGCGTTGCCGTTTGAGATCACGGACGTGGCGGTTGTCGCGCCGCGTGACGTTGTGCGCATTGGCAAAGGCGTCGACAGCAGCGCGTTCGTCACAAGCGACGGCCGCGCGTTTGAGTGGACGTTTGCAACCGGCCTCCAGCGCGTCGACGCTACTACGCACTTGTCGGTACTTGCACTCGAGAGCGGCTTCAAGTACCGCTTGATGCTTGCAAAGGCGCAGTCGGCGTAACGAGTGCTACTGACAGTGTCTCGACTGACTCGATTGCAGCACAGGACGAGCAGCGCCAAAAAACGAGTGGCCAGCAGTGTCTAATCACGATAGAGAAGTAAATGAGGGGGAATCACTTGCGCATTGTTCTGGTGCTACTGCGGGTGCTCTATCGTACTTGCGCGCTTGTTCTCTCTCTCCGTCTCTCTCTCTCTCGGTCTTAGTCTCTCAGTCGCTCTGTCTGATTCGGTCTCTCGGTCTCTCAAGCCTACAGATCAAACTCCTGCGTGTGCACGAGCATCGGCGTGATGCGGCGCCGCAGTCGCTGGGAGTTGGGACTGCAGTCCATAGACACATCATTGTCGTCCTTGTCGTCCTTGTCGTCCTTGTCGTCAAGCAGCGCTGTGAGCAGACACGCTTTCGGCGCCGACTTGACTGCTGACGACAGCAGCTTCAGATCGTCATCCTCGCTGTTGTTGTCGCACACGAGCGCGCGACTGTGGAACGCAATGCGCGTGCCAAACTGCTGCAGACCACACACTGTCGACGCCGTTGCTGCTGTTGCAGTGTCAGCACTGCAGCCGTCTGCGCGTTCAATCGCGTTTGCAAAGCGACTCGACGACTGCGCGACCGTGTCGAGCCGTGCAAGTGGCGCGGATGCTACTGACACCGTCTCGACTGAAGCGATTGTGTTCATTGGACGCCAGGCGTAGAACACGACGACGACGTGCTCGCTCTTGATCTGCTTGCCACAGCGCTTCCAGATGTCGAGACACGTGACGCTGCGGTCGCGCTCAGACCAGCAGCCACCGCCAGTCGTCGCGTCAACAGGCTGCTTCTCATAGAACTGGAGCACCATGTCCGCTGCAACAGCTGCGCGCACGTGCGTCCACTTGCTCGCCATGTGCATCGCAACGTCCGACACGCGCTTTGTCGCCGAGAGCTTGAGTTCGACTTTCGGGTTGTTTCCACTGTGCGCGACGAGTGCGCGGGCCGTGGCGTCGAGCGGCACGAGCCGCATCTTGATGTACAGCTTCTTCTTCAAACCGCTCGGCGGCGGCGTCTGCGACGTGATGTGGGACGTGAGTGTGCTGTCGCGAGTTGTTGCTGTTTGCGTTGGCGCTGGACTCGCAAACGACGTCGCATCAGCAGCCACTCGCGTCGTCTTGCGCGGCGTCGTTGAAGTGTCGGCCTCAGTAGCGTCGCGTTTGCGCTTGCGCTTCAGTGCTGCGTCTTTCTTGCGCACGAACGGATGGTGCACGACTGGCAGCGCAGGTGCACGCGCTGGTGCGCTGACGCTGACGCTGATCGATGTTGACGGCTGATCGCTCCGCAGTGGAGCAAACTGGACGGCCACAGGCGCTGGAGCAGACTGCGCGACTACAGGCGCGGTGAGTGGCGTCACCGACGGCACTGGCGCTGGCACTGATAATGGCAATGGTGCAGATGTCATTGGCGCTGGTACAGGTACAGATCGTACTGGCACGCTGTAGCTGTCGGGGCTGGTGCTGGTGCTGGTGCTGGTGTTGCTAAGCGCTGGTGCCGATTGCACGACGACAGCCGCAGGCTTCGACGTTGTCGGTGGCGGCAGTAATCGAAGAAATGGCGGTGGCATCGGTGCAGATGGCACTGGAACGCTGTTGCTGTCGGTGCTGATGGTCGTGCTCGCAGGTGCTGTCGAGGCAGGCATGGATGAGGCGGGTCGTATCATCGACTGCTCTGGCACGTTCGTGCTCTCGATGCTCGTGCTCTCGGCGCGTACCGGCCTCTGACAATTGAGCATCTGCCGCCGGCTCCGGATGATCAGCTGCAGCAGCACGATCGCAAGACTCTTCTTCGCGGCCGGCTCGGCGTTTGCAAGGCGCTGGAGTCTGTTCGATACGGTCACACACAGAGAGCAAGCAGCTGTCAGTCCAAACCGCTTTACCCAGTCACTGTCACTAGCATCAAGCAGTCAGTCAGCAACAACAACGTACTCGTGCTCGCGACTGCTGTCGGCCAACAACTTGCTCCAGCACCAGACCGCAATGCGCACTTGGTCCGGGTCGGTCAAGTCAATGTCGTGCGTCTGCTCGAGCTCGCGCAGCAGCGCAACGACGCCACCGATCACAGCCGCGTAAAACTGCTGGACGGCCACGACGCTCTGTGTCCCAAGCTTCGTGCTGATCGCACTGCAGCGCTGATGGAGCAGTGCCCCTAACGCCTTGTTGCTGGCGCCACGCGGCCACTTGCGCTTGAACTGCGCAAAGAACGTATTGCGCTCGTGCTCGGTCCACGTCAATGGCAGTAGTGGCACTGCTGCTGCTGTGATGTCGTTGCTTGTACTACTACGACTAGCTGGCTTCCGCCGTTGTGGCTTGGGCGATGCCGTTGCAGCCCGAACTTTGCGAGGCTTGCGCGCTGTTGCTGCTGTTGCTGTTGGTGCAGCACGCGCTTTACGTGGCTTGCGTGCTGGTCGTTTTGCTGCTTTTGCTGGCTGTAGCAGCTTCGTGCTACATGGTGTCAATGGGTCAGTAGTGCCTGTGTCTGTACTGTCGCACTGCAGTGCGAGCGACGGCGGTGGCGGCTTTGCTGTGAGGATCGGCGACAGGTCGGACGCAAACGGCAGCTGCTGCTCGACGTCGCTACTGCCGAGCACGTGCTCGCCGTTCTCGCACTCGAACGATGAGTCGCTGAACATTGGAAAGAGCGCGTGCACGTCGTCGTGGTCGAGCATCGGTGCAGCTGTGAGTGAGTTGTTGAGCACGTCGTCGTCGTCGTGCTCGTCGACGTCGATGAGTGGGAGGCCGCGCAACTGGTCGTCCTCGAGCCACGTGAGCGAGTCTGTATAGCGACAGACAGACATACACGCAGACGCAGTGTGCGCACGTGAGTCTCATACAACCATACAGGTGCACGTTGCGTAAGATACAGCCGTGTTGCAAGCGAGAACAAGCGACACACCTCGATTGGAAAGCTCCATGATGTGCTGCTCTGTGTGATAGGTACTGTGTGATGGATGGGAACGAATCGGTCGAGCGGTTGAGTGCGTGGACTCTCGTACTGCTGCTGCTATCAAGTGTGCACGCGAGTTGAGCAGTGGCGCGAACGGCGGACGATGCGCGCGGATGTGCTCGCGTGCTTGTCTGCTGCTGCGTGCTTGAACCGATGCAGGTGGGTTGCTGCTCTGAGGCAGTTTGTGCGCGGCAAGGCAGTATAAGAAACAATAGTGATAAAATGACGGGACTATTCCCGCCAATTTTGATTTAGGCGCGGAATGCTTCTGCAAATTTCATCAAATTTCAAAGGGCATAATAGATTTCAAATGGCATTTTACATTTCAAATGGGCATTTTATATTTCAAATGGGCATTTTACATTCAAATGGGATCTTTACATTTCTAATGGGATCTTTACATTTCTAATGGGATCTTTACACTATAAATGAGCAGGATACATTACAAACCGGCATTTCATTTCAAAGGGCGATTTACAATTCAAATGGGCATTTTTTTATTTCGAATGGCTCGAAATTGCGGTCATTGTGGAGAATAATGAGATGGAGCAGAATGAGTTGGAGCGCGCGGTGCACATATGACGGGGACACAGCGACTACGCGCCAGCCGTTGTCAGCGACTTGGAAATGCGAGAGAAGGCGTATGCATTGCGGCGTTTTGCAGAGCTCGACTTCACACGCACTGCTGGCAATGCTAGAGTCATGTATCTGGAATGCATTATTGGTCTAGGACTACGGCGACGAGTACTGTAGGTGGTAGGCGATGGTACCACCACGGCTGCTAGTGATGTTGCCGCATAGAGCAATAACAAACGCAACGACTCGGAGCGCACGTACCTGCACATTCAATGCGATGTGCTGAGGATGCAATGCGTGTACGCGCCGACAAAGTCACGAGTATGATTCTTGCAGCCAGTCGGAACAAGCGACTAGACCTCCATCAGCAGTGAGTGGTTCACCACACGGCATTTTGCGCGTACACACCAAGTGATTTGAGTCAGTCGACACCGAGCAGAGCGTCGTCACGCTACACAGCGATAGGAAGTCGCAAACACGTGTCGATTGGCAATACAGATCGCTCTTCTACATACAGCAGGGGGCAAGAGCCGGCAACGCAAGTATACGAGAACGACGCTATCGAGGCCGAGACATTAGCTGACACTCCGGATCAACCACACATGTGCGCATGCACGTCGCGATCTAATACGCGCACGACTGCTCCAGACCACTTACTACGAGGTACTCGCTCTACAGGAACTTTTCGCGCAAGTGGTACACGATTGGCTCGGCCGTCGACAGCACTTCGGGTTTAAACTGCACGATCGCGTCCACCTTCGCGCGGATCTCTGGCGTGATCTTGCCAATGAACGTGAGCGCCTTGAGGTTCTCGTCGAGCTGCGCAATGCTCGTCGCGCCAAGGATGACCGTCGACACATGCTCGTTCGCAGCGACCCACGCGATGGAGAACTGCGCGAGCGTCGCACCAACCTCCTTGGCGATCTCAGCGAGCTTCTTCGTCTTCTCAACCTTCTCCTCGAGGCCGTTCGAGAGCAACTCCTTGTAACCCGGCAGCGACAGCCGCGAGCCTTCAGGAATGCCATTGTTGTACTTGCCCGTGAGCACGCCCGACGCAAGTGGCGACCACGTCGTGAGGCCGTACTTGTACTTCTTGTACAGGTTCACAAAGTCATAGTCGACGCGCGAGCGCTCGAGGATGTTGTACTGTGGCTGGTCAAAGACCGGACGCGCCAGGCCGAGACGGTCAGCAATTTCACACGCCTGCATGATGTCGTGCGCGTTCCACTCGCTCGTCCCCCAGTAGAACGCCCAGCCCTGGTCGATCACAAAGTTCATTGCGCGCACGGTCTCCTCGATCGGCGTGCGCGGGTCTGGGCGGTGGCAGAAGATGAGGTCGACATACTTCTGGTCAAAGCGTTTGAGCGACGCCTTGACGCCCTCGACGATATGCTTGCGGCTGAGGCCCATGTCGTTCGGGCCGTTCTTGGCGCCCTTTGTGCCCCAGAAGATCTTGGTGCTCACGACGAGGTCCTCGCGGGTCCACACGCCGCGCTCGATGCCCGCCTTGATCACCTTGCCCATGATTACTTCGGACTCGCCCTGTGCGTAGCCCTCGGCGTTGTCAAAGAAGTTGATGCCGTTCTTGTACGCGTGCACGAGGATCTCGTACGCCTTCTCGAAGCCGAGCTGCGTGTCAAACGTGACCCAGCTGCCAAACGAGAGCGTCGAGACGAGCAGTCCCGAGTTGCCGAGGTAGCGGTACTTCATGTTGTGTGTCGGCGTGGCAGGGGCAGCGGCCATCGTGATGCAATGAAGAAGGAGGTGGTGCGAGAAGCTGTTTGAGTGCGCGCTTGCGTGTCAAATTCGTTGTGCCAGTCGCTCATTTTGCTTTTGCATCGGATATCGTGGGAGTCGTCGGAGTCGAAGGCTCTTTTGTGTGACGAATACCAGATGACTGGAATAGAGTACTCGATGTTGGCAGTATACTTTCTGCAAGACCTATTGCTGTACGAACATCAAGCATGTACACGAATCACAAGGTGCATCTGAGTCACCCCCGATCTGCACAGCGATTGGCGGTGTGCATCTCGCGACGCCGCACTCATCCGAGCAGTGCAGACGAACAACGACCGCAAGCAGCAATTTTGCACGCCATGTGGACCACTTGTACAAGCAGGCAAAATTGCAAACAAACGAGTAAAACGAATGAGATATACCTTAACGAAACAAGAAAAAATATTTCGTACGTGAGAAAATATCAAAAGTGATACTCGGAATGTACCGTTCAACGGAAAAAATATATCTATGTAATCGGATGTGTTGTAAACATTATTTTTGATATAATCACTGCTATGCGTGTTAATACTTGTGAGACGTAAATTCTACTGTAAGAATTCGTGTCATGATCAATCAGAAATAGACAACACATATATAGTTGGAGCCAAATCGTATATATATGCTTTGATTAATATATGAAATTGGAATATAGATCCAGTTTCTATTCTATCCACTTCGAGCTGCGTTGGATACATACAAAACAATTATGACGAAACCGCGTTTCTGTTGAGCCTTCATATAATAAACATATCAAATTTGATCTAAATGTGGGCCGGAAATGACTGAAATTCGTATGTAGCCAGATGATCAGTAGTAGACTTTATTTTTAATACAAACATCAAGTGATTTAGTATGTGCTAATAGACTAAACTGAATCTTTTAATACAATAGCATGTGATTGACTCGTTTTGAAAGCATTGTGGTTCACAGGTCTTAAAAGAAATTATTGGGCTAAATTTGAAATCATCATGGTCAACATCAACGTCTCCCGTTTTTATAAATACTCAGAACTAATGATGAAGCCGGGTTATAGCAACACAATTATGACTGGTGTCTCAAGCCTAAATCTCATGACGTCCCCCGATGATGTTTCAATCCGCCGGTACTGCTGCTGCCGACCAAGCTGTCCTCAAAGCCACTGCCTACCCATGCTCGCGCTGCGGATCGTCGTATAAATGCCCGACGTGCAGTACGCTACTGCACATCAAAACAGTTGGTGTGCAGGACACAGCAACAAGAGAGCACACAAAGGTCAACGATCGGCATGTGAAGGCAATCCACGCAATCATCAGTCTTGAGTTTGGTATCTCGAGTGTCGAGCTAGCTTGGCAATTTGGAACGGGTCATCCGACTCTTGAGCGACGAATGAAAGTGATCAACGACAACAACCCACGGCTACGATACAGCTACCACGACCCCCACATCACGGACTTGCAATTTTTAATCGTAGCTACTGCAGCACGGCGTGGACGTGGATCGGCCGCAGCTGAACATACAGCGCTAATACGGCAACTCTTGGCGATCAGGCTCGACTGCTATGGAACTGTCGCAGCGCTGTTGGCGGCGCGTGCGAGCGCACGTTTGCAGAGCGGCAGTTCCGATCACGCTCCGTTTGACTACGCGCGCTCGCCAGGCTGTTGTCGAGTCGCTCTGGACGGCAATCTGGGACGATACACCAATCGTCCCACTTCCACCGGAAGTCGACGATATGTAAAGTGCGATGCACGACTCGACACCAGTAGCGGCAGCTGACGCCTATTGCCAGTCGTCTACCACACCAGGTCAAGGCAGCATGCATCATGTGACGTCGAAACCAGAACACTCTGCTACACTGCAGAGATATGTGGTGTACGACACTGCCAGCGACGCACTGCTGACAGGTGCGAGTACAAGGTGCCGTGCTTCATGGACATCGCAAAAACACTCAAGGTCATGCAGCTCGAGTACGCGGCGTGCTATTGACATAGAGCACGCGGCTGCTCAAGGTCATGCTGCTCAAGGACGCGGCTGCACTAAACAGCGTTCCGGGCGTGCGACTCGGTGCCGGAGTTGCTCCGACAGCACCGAGAGTGTGAGAGTATGAGAGAGAGACCGTGAGCGAGACAGGAGCGCACAACAGTGTGTGCGATACATTGAGAGAGAAAGAGAGTGGTGTGGACGACCAGAGGCAGCAGCACGCGATGACCGCATCGTTGGATTGCCTAGAACGAATGTCACGCCATGATGTACAGTAGTATCGCGTCTCGTACAGCTCAGACGAGGTCCTGCATCACTGCTTGTTTAGCTGGAAGATTTTGATACACCCATTGCTACCGACGTATCACTACGCAGGCTTGTCTGTTCGTTGCATTCTACAAGTCCTGTACACAACCACGCCGGAGCGCTAGTCGCACGTGATCGAGATCGATCCGTCCTTCTTCTTCTTGCCGCAAAGTCCAAAGAACTTGAGGCACGGGAGGTCGTAGAAGTACTTGTCGTCCGGGTCGCTCAGCGTCGCGTACGCCTCGCGGAGCTTCTCGTACTTGTGCGGCTCGGTTTCATTGTTGAACCGTTTCACGAGTGTGTTGTACGCGGCGTCGATCTCGTCGCGCGACGCCGACTTGACGAGCCCGAGCTTCGCGTACAGGTCCTTGCCGCGCCACATGGCGCTCTCGTACGCATCAAGCTGTGCGCGCAGTGCGTCGAGGATGCGCGCGTCGCAGTCGCGCCAGCCGCTCATGTGCGTCGCACAGAACTGCTGTGCGAGCACTTGGACGTAGTGCACGCACGTCTGGCCACTGCTCGTGTGCTGATCGCAGAGCCAGTCGGTCTCAGGTCGCACGTACTGCAGCGTGTGCGCAATGCCCATGTACGTGGCCTGGAGCGAGAAGAGGATGCGCCGCGGTCGCTCGCGTGTGCACGTCACGCGCGTGCTGTTGCACACGACTTCGAGGAGCGTCGTGTTGATTGGCGCGGCTTGGAACAGGTCGTGCTTTTCGAGGAACGCGTAGACCTGATCAATGGGCTCCTGACCCTCGAGCACTTCGAGATCGCCGTACTTCTTGTCTTGCGTCTCCCACACCGGCACCTGCATCAGCATCGGCTCAGCACGCGTGCAGTTCGGGCGCCGCCGCGGCTCGCTGCACACGTCGTAGAGCAGCTGCTGGCGCTCGCGCAGCGTCAAGTTGCGCATCTGTCCGTACTCGTAGATCACGTCCGTGGGCTCATCGCCATCCCAGAACGCAAGCCGCTCGCGCACACTGCTGCTGCCGTCGCTGTCGTTTGCACTCGAATTGCGTGATGGAAGTGTGTACACGGTCTCGTAGATGATGCCGCGCTCGCGCGTGCATGCGAGGCCGCTCGCAGCACACACGGCGCGCCAGATCGTGCGCTTCTCGTCCGCGCCGAGTCCGTGCGTGTTGCCAAAGCGCGCGACCGCATCGGCGGGTTCCTCGTTGCGCAGCAGCTCGAGCACGCCGAGCCGCGTGCCGTTATGTGCAGCTATCGGTGCAGTGAACACGACGGGCGCGTACCGATTGCACACGATCGGGATCTCGGGCCGTGCGCTGCGAGTCGATGCCGGCGGCAGCTCGGGTGCATCAGCAGCGCGCGGCGTGGTACCACACAGCGTCTCGAGCAGCGTGAGCTCGTCCGCGTCCGACAGTCCGTGCTGCTGTGCGAACGCATGGACAACGTCGGCAGGCTCTTGACCCTCAAACACACGGATCTCGCCGAGCAGTTTGCTGCTGCTTGCATCGCGGCTCACTGCGAGCGTCTTGATGAGTGCTGCGCCGCGCGTGCATGGGATGTTGTCGCGTGGGCAGAGCGTCTCGAACAGCGACGCGCGCACGTCGTGCGAGACGTTGTACGTGCGCGCAAAGTGGTACACGGCGTCCGCGAGCTCTTCACCGTCAAAGAGCTCGAGCACGCCAAGATTGCCTGCGTCGCTGTCGTCGACGTGGATCGGCGCGGCAAACACGCGCGCGACGTCGCGACTGCAGCGCACGTACGGATCCGCGCACACCTGACGCAGCAGCTCGCGGCGAAACGCGCGACTCAGACCGCGCGCAGCGCTGAACGCAGCGACGACATCAGCAGGCTCGTCGCCGAGCGCGATCTCGAGCTGCCCGAGACTCGTGTGCTCGGCAGTTGTGATCGCCCGCGAGTACACGATGGGCGTCTCGCGCTCGCATGGCACGCGATGTGAGTCGCAGAACGCAGCAATGAGTTGCGCGAGCGTGTCGAGCGGCAACGAATGGTCGATGATGAACCGGTAGATCTGGTCTACGGGCTCGGTGTCGTCGTAGATCTCAAGTCGGCCGAGCGCCGTACCGCCGTCCCCTGTGATGTCCTGCGCGTCCATGAGCGCGCGCGTGCGCGTGCAGTGCACCTCTGGGCGACGGCACACAGCGTTGAGGATCTCGACGCGCTGTGCGCGACCGACACCTTTGTGCTTGATTGAGAACGCCACAAGCGCATCGATCGATTCCTGTCCTTCGAGGATCTCGAGCGTCCCGACATGGCGACCGCGCACGTCCGAGATCGCAGTGCGCAACACGACCGGCACGTCGCGCCGGCATTGCACGTGCTGCTGCTGGCAGAGTTGCGGCAGCACCGCGTCGCGCCACGCACGGCTTTGTCGGAACTGTGTGCGAAAGCTCTCGAGCGTGTCAACGGGCTCTTCGTTGTCCAAGAGCTGGAGCATCTTGTGCTCCTGGCGCCCCGACGGGTGTTCAATCGGCACATGGGTCTGCATGACCACGCGCTGCGCGACAGCCACATCGGTATGCACGACGAGGCGATGTAGCACGAGTAGAAGCAGAGCATGGACGCAGCGACGCATCTGCAGGCGCGTGGGCGAGCGCAATCGTGTGGCGGTCACAGTTGATCTTTTGGATCATGCAGATCATGCACGACTCTTCGTGTATCAAATTGTACTACAAAATATTTGCATCAAATTGTACGACAATATCAATAAACTGGACAAAACATGGAATCTGCTACACATACAATATTTCGTCACATCAATCACACCAAGTGTGAATGTTGTTCAATCAATCTGTCTCGAGATGTGTTCAGGAAATCGGAAATATCACACAACATAATAGATATATATTATTCATTGCATATATTCAATACTTTAGATTACCATTGGAAACAGTTTCGTAAACTCTCAAATATCGGATTCCATTTTCATCATTATTTCGATCAGGCAAATAATTAAATAGCATTAATATAAATGAATGTGACCCACCTTACCTAGAATGCGTCCAACTTTACATATAGAGGTCCAATATCATATATACATAAATAAATCGATAGAGTTAATCCTGTTTTATCCTCGCCTTATATATGACAACTGAGGGGCAGTAGTCCGCATTTGGCAGCGGCCGCTTTGGCATCGCGTTCGTAGCTTGATGGTTTGTACATCGCCTTAAAGAACGCTGATAAAACCATCTTGTCTAAAATAGAAATATCCAGTTGCGTAGCCCAAATAGAAGACCCTATCTTGGACCGTTCAATGATGTAAGTTTAATAGCCGAGATCGGCGCTTTGCGATTTAATGTGCATATAGATGAACTATATGCGTGTTAGATTATTAAGTATTCATTTGAAGTAAGTGAGCAAAGTTCCAAAAGGGATTGTATTGTTAGTGTTAATGTTAATACGGCCGTATGTGGAAAGGATCTGTTGGGAGTTGTAATATGGTCGAGAGTGTTTGGGATCTCTTGAAAGGTAAATGGCAGAAATTAATTCTTGCATGGGATTTGCAAGAGAGTTTGATAATTTAATCGGTGCCTGTGTCGAATTATGTCGTGTCAGAATGTATTGTCGTAATGTACTGCATTGTTAATACGTCCTGTCATATCAAAGTGTGTACATGTGAACGAAGAATGCAAATTAACATGTTCAGAAGAGCTTCCAAACTCACTACAAACTCAAGTATTATCGCGGTCAACGACATCTTTGTCCGCAATACTTGCAAAAAAATAAACGAAGTACAACGGATCTCGCTTGTTCCAAGCGACGAATTCACGATGTACCTGATCCTTGCCATCACGCTCGTTCTCGCCTGTCACGTCGTTCTGAAGTCAACTGTCTTCGTCAGCTGCTGGAGCAGCAACAATGGACTGCACACTTGTACGCCTCCGTCAAAAGCGGTGAACACTTCAATCGAAGTGAGCAGCGGTAGCCTAGACAGCGGCAGCAGCATTGACTGCTCTGCCACGTCGCCAGCGCAGCTGAGCGTAGTGTGCGAATCGTTGTCAGAAACGCATAGAACACGACTTGCTAGAGGCTCATGGAATATGGCGACGTCAAGCATGGCGTTTGTGTAACGAACCGTCGTCGTTCCGTCGTTTTGACGTGCAGAATTAAGACATGATCAATCTGATGATCAATCTCGAGATTACCCTATGCGCGGTCCTCGCTTCTGCTTATGTTACCGTCAACGTGCTTCAAGGTTTCAATAGATTATCTCATTGCGAATGTTTGACGAGAACTCGCTTGTCGTGGAGCGCGTTGTATATCTCGATTCGCAATTTTAATGCCATTGTTTTCAACAGCTTCAAAAATTGTAAATCAACCTGCAGTGACTCGTTTCAACACGTCACCACATGTCGCCCAAGTATTTAAATAACAAAATATATTATGTATATAAAAATTTTCTTTCGGACCACAGGTCACGAATCGTATTGGTGCCAAGACACTTTTTACCCATCATTCTTCAATATACTTCAAAACAAAGGAATTAATTTAAGTTATAAATGACAATCAGCGGATTCATAGTATGGCGTAGATTAAATCGATTTGCGTTCGGTTATCTTAGTTGATTCAGGTGTTATATTTAACTTACTCGCTGATGTTAAATGTGCACTTGCTGTACCACTCGGTTTGGAGGATCGCCAAATATATATACTACTAAAGACACTCGAAAGGTCATACTTAAACACAGATTCAGCGACTGCTTCAACGAACTGTGCACGTAAAATAGGACGAACACTCGAAAGATCATACATAAACTGAGATTCAGTGGGATCACCAACACTATGTCTGCGTGTACGATGTGTGCATTGTGATAAATAGCTGCTTATGCATCTGCTACAAACTTTCAAAATGCTGTTTTGCTCAGTGTTTGGGTGTACATGCGGCAGCGCTAAAGTATCAGGGCTGTAACTTGTTTCAGACAAAGAATCATGATTTGCCCGATACATGCCACCTCACTAGTTCTCGCCGGTCACATCATTCTATGGTCTCGTACGTCACATATCAACCACGACGCCGCACATCGACCTCCTTGTACAATTAGCGTACACCTCGTTCTCGTCTACTCTGCCGCGTACACCGAAGATGGTTAGCATATTTTTCCAGCTATTTACATTACACGTGAATCTGCATTTGAACAGACAGTATCAATTTATGGCCCCTTTACCCATTCGCAATTTAAATGCCATTGTTTTGAACAGCTTCCCATAATTAGAAATATTGCGCACAGTAACTCGTTACGACACGCCACCATTTAACGTCTAAGCTGACAATTTATCAAGATCATAAATATTGTAGTGTAGGCCCACAAGTTGTGACACGTATTATATAATGTATTTGTTTTTGTACTACCGGTCACGACACGTATTGGTGCCATTGACTCGTATTTTTACTCTCCATTTTTATTATAGTATCAAGTAGTGTTAGATTGGCTCTCAAAAATGACAGTCAATGGATTACTAAAATAGGGTTAAATTAAATGTCAATTAAAGGATTAGTAAAATGGCATCGATAATATCGATTTGCTCGCGTTTTGTCTTTGTTAGTATTAGGGCGTAAATTTAATAACTTATTTGCTGATAGTATGGTTTTAGGGTTTAATGTTCAGCATGTTTGCGAGCTGCAGCTTCAAATCAACAATCTAGCGAACACCGACTCTAGTGCAGCGTCATCTAGCTCGAGCAAGCACCGAAGGGGAAGCACAGCACCAGCGCCGCGCAATGGAGTTCCTCGCGGAAGAGAACGACTGTGGACAGACACTGCTGCGGCTCGTGAGTCGCGGTAGCGCGATCATCGCCGAGCTGCTGCGGCTCTCGAACAACATCCCAGGGTGCGCCAACGAGCTGCACGAGCTTGCGCAAAAGTGATAGGACGTGTGTGTGTGTGTGGCAGCTAACAGCACATGTGTGTGTATGTGCGCATGCCTCGCGTGTATGACGCAGCGTGTTCATGGGTCCGTCGCACGTGGAGGACCCGGAGCAGCTCAAGTACCTCAATATTCTCTTCGACTTTGCGTACCTGAAGAACCCCGAGGACTTTGAGACGATGGTCAACAGCAACACGGTGCGTGTATACGTACGTGTATACGTGCGTGTGTCCGATGAGAACGCACTATTTGCTGACGGACTGGCAAACGGACATGTGCTTGCGCATCGCTCGCGCGACGTGCTCTGCGGACGTCATTGTAGGAGCTACTGGACGTCGACAACGAGTTCATGGACAACCACGAAGACATCCTCGACCGTTTCTACCAGCTCTTTGACGGCATCTACAAGGTGCGCTTGCGTGTGTATGTGTGCTTGTGTTTATGCTTTGACGTACCGCTATAGGCAGCAGACTGACGAATCGATCCGTTCTTCCCCTTCATTCGGCTAGTACGTGAGCGACTACCTCGAGTTCCTGGACAACCTCGAGAAGGGTTTCTTCATTCAGCACACGCTCGCAAACATCTTGCTCGACACGGACGGCGCGCAGCTCATGTGCGAAGCGCTGTACCTCTACGGCGTCATCCTCTTGCTGCTCGACCGCAAGATCCCCGGCCCAACGCGCGAGAAGATGGTCATTGCGTTCTACCGCAACAAGGGCGAGTCGGCGCTCGAGAACATTGACGAAGTGTGCAAACTCTGCCGCGTCACGGGGTACCTCCCAGGGCAGCCAAAGCCACCGCAGTACCCCGAGCGGTACTTCAAGCGCTTCCAACCACCGGAAGAGGTTGTGAGCATGGTCATTGGGAAGCTTCAGTCCGACGACGTGTACCTCCAGGAGCCGTGCTTCCCGCATCGCACGCACCGCAGCACGCGCCTTGCCGCGCAGGCGTCGATGCTCTTTGTGATCCTCTACTTTGCGCCCGACATCCTCATCCACGAGAAAGCGAGCATGCGCGAGATCGTCGACCGGCACTTCAACGACAACTTCATCCTCGCAACGTACATGGGCGCCGTCGCTGACCTCTCGATCGAGTGGGCCGCGTACCCGGCAGCGCGCCTCGCACTCGCCAACACGCTCGAGCCGTCAAACATTGCGCACATCACGAAGCGCAAGGTGCAGCAGACGCACAAGTCGATCGACGAGCTCAACTACTTTTTGACCGAGGGCGTGCTCACGGAGCAGTACGTGCTCGAGAACCTCGACCCGCTGCTGAACTGCATCCGCCATGCGAACGTGACCGTGCGCTGGACGATGATGCACAGCCGCATGCAGCCCGTGCTACCGATGATGAACAATGCGACCGAGCAGCGTGAGATCTTTGACCGCGCGACCGACCCGGACGCGCTCATTACGCTCTTGCTCAAGGTCTCGCAGCTCGAGTGGAAGCTCAAGCAGATGTTCGTTGCGCTCCTTGCGAGCAAGGAGGAGCGCTGGCAGCGCTGCATGAAGGAGACGTCCGAGCGCATGGTCGAGCTGAGCGAGTACTTCTCGGGCGAGAAGCCGCTTACGCGCGTCGAGCGCAACGAAGACCTCATGAGCTGGTTCAAGGACCTCGCTGACAAGGTCAACAGCCTCGACTACATTGACCACGTGAAAGCCGGGCGGCGCATCAAGCGGCTCATCGAAGCGCTCGGTCACGTCGAGCAGTTTGACCAGATCGACACGAATCTCCAGGTGAAGGCGTACCTCGAAGAGTCGCGCGAGTTCTTGACCGAGATGGTGCGCACCGTGCGCATCCGTGACGAAGTCATGGGCATCATCGAGAACGTCTCGGATTTGTCGTACGCGTGGGAGATCATCAACGACTTTATGAAGATCCTGCACCAACGCGTGAAGAACGATCCGTCGAGCGTCATTCTGCTGCGCGCCGTGTTCCTCAAGCTCGCATCGATCCTCGACGTCCCGCTCACGCGCATCCACCAGTGCGGCTCCGAGGACGTCGTGTCGGTCGCCGAGTACTACTCGGGCGAGCTTGTCGACTACGTTCGGCGCGTCATGGAGGTCATCCCACAGAGCGTCTTTCGCATCCTCGCGGGCATCATCAAGCTCCAGACCGACCACATGAAGCCGATCCCGGTCAAGTTCGAGAACACGCTGCTGAAGACGCACGCGCAGCTGAACGAGCGCTACCGCCTCGCGCGCGCGACAAACGAAGTGTCCAAGTACACCGAGGGCATCCTCGCGATGAAGCGCACGCTACTCGGGATCCTCGAAGTCGACCCGCGCCTCGTGCTCGAGGACGGACTGCGGAAGGAGCTCGTGTACCGCGTCTCGCTCGCGTTCCACGACATCCTCATCTTTGAGCAGAACTCGTCGGAGGAGTGCCACGCGATCTTTGTGAACCTCGCCGCGACGCTCGACGCGTATCGCCTCTCGTTCGAGTACATCCAGGACTACATTGGCATCTACGGTCTGCGCATGTGGCACGAAGAGCTCTCGCGCATCATCAACTACAACGTTGAGCAGGAGTGCAATCGGTACCTCAAGAAGAAAGTGTACGACCGCGCGTCGCAGTACCAGAGCCGCGCGATCCCGATCCCGCGGTTCCAGCCTCCAGGCGGCGACATGAGCGTGAACTTTATGGGCCGCCTCATGCACGCGCTGTTCATCATGACGGACCCGCACGCGACGATCTACTCGCCGCAGTGCATCGGCTGGTTCGCCGACGACGGCAAAGAGGTCTGTGGCATTGGCGCGTTCTCGGTGCTGCACAAGAGCGTCGGGCTGCTCGGACTCGCCGGGCTCGACCGCATGCTCTCGTTCCGCATCGTGCACACGCTGAACAACCTCGTCAAGTTCTGGAGCACGGCCGTCGCGCCATACTACCCGCTGCTCGACCAAGTGGCCGAAGCGATCCAGCCCGAGTGGAAGATCCCCGAGCAGTCGAGTCGGCTGTACGACGCTGCGCTAAAAAAAGTCGAGAAGATCATGAGCAAGCTGCTCAAGGCCGTACTGATCATCGGTCAGGCCGCGCTCATTCGGCGCCAGATTGCAAGTGAGCTCTCGTTCTCGAGCCGCCTCGACGCGAACTTGCTTTCGTGCACGCTCGATACGCTCAACGACTCGCTGCTCAACGACATTCGCGCGCACTACCGCGACCCAAAGAGCAAGCCGTACCCCGGCTCGGACGCAAACCCGATCCTCGTTGAGCTCAACAAGTACCTCGACAACGTTGGTGCGAACGACCCGTTCGAGAAGATCTACATCACAGTCGACGCGCCGCTTGATGGCCTCGCACCGCTCTTTATGCTCTTTGTCGTTGCGTACATGCCGAAGCTCCAGTACGACCGGAACTTTGGCGCGCTCTGTCGCGTGGGCAAGAACCCGCTCGACGGCGAGCCGCTGCTGCTCGGGATCCTCACGGTCTTGAAGCAGTTCCACCCGTCGTACACGGAGAAGTTCCTCGCGTACCTCGGACAGTACGTGCGCGCGAAAGTGAGCGACGTCTTGGCGCCCGACGGCACGTCTGCCACCAAAACGAAGAGCAGCAAAGACAAGGACCGGAGTGGTGGCTCGACGGAGTTACCAGTCGACGTTGTCAACACGCTCATCTTTATGCTCGAGTTTGCGCGCTGCGCCAAGATCAAGCGGAGCTTCCTTGACGGTCACGTGCCAGCCTACATCTTTGACGCGATCCAGCTATGAGGAGGAGGATGTTGACGTGGGCGTGGACGTTTGTGAGGCGTATGTTGATCAAGGCAGTGTGGAGCGAGTGTTTACAGCCATTCGATCACAGATGTTGGAAAGGTTGGAGAAAAGGCGACTGTTTGGTGCGGATTGGGTGTGTGTTGATCCCATGCTTGGTCGTCGCACAGCGACGTACGCAGCGTGCCAAGGTCGTCGATGTCATGAGTGCATGTCACTCGCAAATGATGCGCTCCATGCTTCAACCTTGATTATGTCACTACCAAAGTCTCACTTTCTCGCGCATTCACTCCCACACTTTCTCACACACTGAGATTGGACACGAGCAACAACAGCAACAGCAGCAGCAACATGAGCGAGAGCGTCACGTTCCGCGAGCCCACGCGCGCGATCTTTGTCGAGAGCGACCTGCGCAAGTTCGTCGGCTCGCCGGTACGTGTGTGCGCGTGTGTATGCGGGCATGCCTGCGTGTGTGCAGTCTCTGTTCCGTGTGTTCATTTCGTCCAACTGCGACGATGCAAGCTCGATTCCGCACTCACGTTGCATACGCACACGCGCGTGGACGCTTGCACTCGCACACACAGGCGCACGAGATGATCCTCGTGTTCGTCAAGCACCTAAATGAGAGCGTAAAGGGGCGTCGCATCTCGAGCCCCATCGACGTTTCGCCGGTACGCATCGCGCTCCCACTCGGCTCGAATGTATGCACATGCGTGCTACTGACATGCTCTCTGCGTGCGGCATCTCGTGCACATGCGCACTGGCAATCTACAGAATGTGCAAAAGGCCGTGGACTTGATCACGGAGATCAACAGCTGGGTGGACGAGATCCCACCGATCCAGCAGCCCATGCGCTTCGGCAATCGCGCATTCCGCGACTTCTACGACCGCGTCATCACGGTGCGCAACTTGGCAGTCGACGCTGTCACGTCATGGCTGCTGCTATGTTGTTTAGTCGCTTGCTTGGTCGATGCTATCTGCTGACGCTCCATGTGTCGCTTTCTCCCGTTTCTGGATGGGTTATTGCTATGTGTTGCCCTCCGTCACCATCCCACCAACAGCGCAGCACGGAGTTGCAGCAGAAGCTTCTGCCTGAGAGCCTCCACGGCGCGATCGTCGAGCTGTCGGCGTACTTGAACGAGTGCTTTGGCAACCGCGTGCGCATCGACTACGGCACGGGCCACGAGACGAGTTTCATCGTGTGGATGAGTACGTCGTCATCGTTGTATGTATGCATGCACGCTCATGCAAGGAGTCTGCCAG
>JAADWX010000234.1:0-31533 GCA_023336405.1 Globisporangium echinulatum | reverse complement strand
TAAATTTGCAACTGAATTAAAATGAACTGCTGGTTCCTGCTGCTGCCTGCCGCTGTCGGCGGCTCTAATGCTCTGCTTGCCTAAAGCACCCGAAGGGCTCCTAGAGGTTTTACTCAGTAAAACCTTACTCCTACAAATATAACCTACTGCTATGATATTTAACCTTGGGGTCCTGTGAGGTTCAACCCACCGACCTTGAACTTGAAGTCCAGGTGGAAAATTCCCGTTATGTGATTGGCTCGCGCCTCTCGCTTGAACCTCGGTGTCGCGTCGACCCGCGTCACCGATTCAGTTCCCCAAGAGCAGGAACCATCATTTCGCACATGTTTACGACCAAGGGTGATTACCCTCTTGGTCTGTGCCGGAGTCTTCCATGACGTCATTGCATGACAGATCATGGATCCTGACGAGTCACCGATGATGGTTGGCAACCGTCATTCCTGAAGTGTGAAGGTGGTGTGGACCACACAACCGAACTTCCATGTAATTGGCTTAGGCCCATTACAAACCAAGGTAATAATTCGTGACGCGCGCCTCGACATCAATTCGTTTCATTTACGTGCAAAGCGCTGCGTCATATCATATCAACATTCGGTATGTCGACGTTCTTGACACTGACCAAATGGCCAGCAGTACTTGCTGCTCCTCGATCTTAACCTTTTAGACAAATCGGCAACACATCTTGAGCAAAGACCGCTCGATCGTTATACATACGCTTACACAAATCATCGTCGTGTTTGCCGCTGCTTGCTGCTCATTCGGCGGATTCTTACACGACAGTTGTCGAGTCCGCTTAATCGTTGTCACCATCCTTCACGTTTGTGTTAACGATGAATTGTCTTCACTGTGCACCGCGGCAATCTTCTACCTCGGTAATTGACTGTGGCTGCAGCTAGATGATCACTAAAAAATATTTAACAAAAATAGGAACACGTGGTTGAGAGCAGGAACTCCCGGCAAACCACGTATACTCAATGTGCAATGTACAGAGCAAAAGTACAACTGAGGCTCTCATAAATAATAACCTTCACCGGCTGAGACTAGGCACTGCGACTCACCACTAACATTGCCGCACATATACGTCGCAAAATACCTTTCTAAGGTGGGTGTTGACAAACGCTTGCCCCAAAGGTGGCACATTTTTCCGCGGAGCGTTAACGTTCAATTGAGATATAAACGACATCAACTGCACCAACATGGAACAGTAGTAAAATTGACACAAATTAAAGCAAGTTAACATATTAAACTACGCATAACCTCCTACGTATGCATTCTTGACAAAGCTCAACATGGTAACATACCTTATGCAATGATGTATGCTTCCAAAGTTGAATTTTATACATTCATGTGACTTCAGTTAAACTCAAACCAGCAGCTCAATCCAGCCGGCATGCTTCCCGATCACTAATTCTAAATGGAGGCCAGCACTCGGTCCGAACGTAAGTATTGTTTAAGCAAATCGATAGGTAACTGTCAATTATAATTAGTTAAATTTTCTTTTAGTCTATGATAATATATAACAAAAAGTACAATAAAGTATGCTGTATATATTTGTAAGCAAACATAATCGTTTATGCATCAAAGCGTTTTTTTACGACGAATGGGCACCACACCTGAAAAACTGTCACCGTTCTTCGGGTTTGTTGCCCATTCGTCATAAAAAGACGCTTGTGCCGAAACCTCGGCTTTCGCGCAGCAGTAGATGATCGATACGGATCAAGACTAAATGGTTATAAAACGGACAAAACAACCTCGTATTTGTATTATGGCACATCGTGCAAGGTGAATGATAGATGTAGTGGTATACTTAGAAGCATATATGTTTGTCGTGAACACGAATGTGAACATGTCTGTATTGTAATAGCATATGTAAATGGCGTAGCAGATCTTAATCTGCAAGAATATATATATATACACACAATGTGGCGGTGCACGAAAATGTGAGTTATGAATACCTCTTCTTCATTATAATCAACTGTATTTAAATATGCCTGCGATTCATTTCCTGCGATTCATTAACACAATTAGGACTCAAGGATCAATGTGACGGTGCACGAAATGTAGGGCGACATCACACGATCGGCTTGTTGCAGTTTGACTTTTTGATTGCAAGTCTATGTTGCTGTTATTGTCGCAGTTATTTGTGCCACAACTATAGCTTTTGCACATCCAGTGTCGTGCTTGTCAGGTGGACCACGTTTGAGCAGGTAGGTCCACACGCACAACGGTTCACAATAGAGCCACTTTGCACATCTGAGCCATTTCCAAGCTAGCGACCACTGTGACAAGGCAAAGAGCGTGCACGGGATAGTCGATCGCGCGTGACCAAGCGAGCACACGAGCGAATCTGCGCGTGACTGCACCATCAAAGAAGCAGGAACGCAGCTGCAGCTGCAGCTATGAGCTGCTCGTCGAGCACCTCGGCAATCGACACGCATGTAAGGGCCAATAGCAGCAGCAGCATCCTCAAGCGCAACAGCAGCGCGAGTGGCGCACCGACACGGCGTGCAGTGTTTACAGGCACCGTCGACAGCCGCTGGCTGTTCAACCACTTTTACGTCGGCGAGTTGCTCGTCGACACGCGCAGCCGCGCGGCGTTCGAGCGCGCGACAGTGTTTGGCGCGATCTCGATCCCGCCAGTCACAAACTGCGCGAGCTTTGCCGACGTCGTTGCGCGCAGCGACAGCGAGCAGAGCGGCGCTGCGAGCCTCTCGCCGCGCAAGCGCACACTGCGCGACGTCGTGCTGTTTGCCGACCGCGAGCAGCTCGCAGGCCCCGCCTCGTGGCTGTACACGCTCCAGAAGCTGCTCGTCGCGGAGGGGCTCGTTGCGAGCGTCAAGACGCTCAGCGATAGCTTTGCTGACTTTCGCGCACGCTATCCGTTCTACACGACCGATTCGCCAATGGCAGCTACTGCGTCTGGCTCGAACAACAACGGCATCATCCAGTCGGGCCTCTGTCGCGTGACGTACCCGAACGAGATCGAGGACGGCTTCCTGTACCTCGGCAACATGTGGCAGGCCGAGTCGCATCAAGTCGTCCAGGACCTCGGGATCACGCACATTGTGAACGCGACGCTCGACCTCGGCAACGTGTTTGAACGCGACGGCGTCTTGTACCACGAAGTCAAAGTCAAGGACAACGCATCGGCCAACATCGCGGCGTTCTTTGACGCGACGTTCCGGTTCATTGACGCTGCACGTCGCGGTCCGCCGGTTGCGACGAATGGCAACGCGAACCGCGTGCTCGTGCACTGCACGCAGGGCATTTCGCGGTCGGCAACACTCGTGATCATGTACCTCATGCGCGCGCACAACTGGTCGCTCGTCACGGCGTTCAACCACACGCGCGCAGGTCGCGGCGTCGTGATCCCGAACGACGGGTTCCTACGTGCATTGCTCGCAGAAGAGCGACGGCTCCACGGCGGTGCGAGCAATAGTATTGCCGAGCACGAGATCGATTTGTTATTGCAGGGCAGCATTGACTACGGCGCAGTGCTCACAGCTGGGCGGCGACCCGGCAGCAATTGCACAGTCATGTGACGATGAGGAGGAGGATGGGACGTCGCGATGTGTTATCGTACTAATTGTATTGTATTGTATCACTACATGGGAGGGAAATCCATTCTTGGACGTTGGCTGCACGACTCATCCAATCCTCGCAGCCACATCAACCATATCGGACGACTGACTGACTCAGGAGGCATCACACACCGACGTGAGCTCACTGTGTGTATGTATGCATGTGAGCCAGCAGCACCCAAGTTCATCTGCGTGATCTTTTGGAGCGAGCGAGAAAGTGGGGACGTGCTGCTGCTGATTCTCGTCGCGTGCATCCTATCGCTCGCATCTCGATCCACCATCAGAGCAGCGAGCGAGCGAGCAGCTGAGCGCGCGATTCTGGCAGAGCACCGACATCGGGAAAGAGCAAGAGAGAGCGAGCTGTAGCGAAAGGGTGTCGTCCTGGAGCAGTTTCGCGCTGGAAAACAGTACAGTATCTGAGTATACTGGAATCGAAACGGGAGTGAATGTCGTGCTGCAGTTGCTCGAAATGTAGTGAGCCGGTTTCGCCACGCGCTCCGTCTCTTTCAGCGAGTGGACCCATCCAAGCACCCGATTTCTTCTCGCTCGCGATGGCTGAGCATCCGCAACAGCAGCAGGCTCGTGCTGGAAGAGCCGTCGCGAGCTGCAGCGTCGACGACGCTACTGCATGCAGCATACACGACGACGTGTGAGGGAGTGTGACTCGCGCGTGCGCGGAGCCGAGCCATCGCACTGCATCTGGACGAGCGCGAACGACTGCGAGAAAGCCACTCACGCAGTCCCGATCGAGGCGGACAAGCTTCTCGGATTGACGGACCCTCTGGACGCACATCCGCGCCAGCACGCGACTCGTTCGTCCACGGAAGTGACTGACACTTCCGCGTCCCTTCCACTTGCTCCACGCGCCAGTATTGCTGCTGCTTGGAAAGCGAGGAAAGTGAGTGCGCACGCACACCACACGCACGCACGCCCGCTCGACTGCACGCAACGCGACGAGCTCGACCACGACGCGCAACGTTAGCGGCATTACGGCGCGCACCGACGGCAGTGCGAGCTCTGCGGCAGACACAGACACAGTGACGAGCACAAACACACACGACGTGGTGACCATTCGCACAAATAACGCAACGATCACCACGACTGGCAATAGCAGCACTAGCATGTCGGTCGGGGACGAGCGCACGCCGACAGCGGCGCGGCCAGACGTCAGTAGCGCTCCGCAGATCGAACAGCTACAAGCGCCTGCCGCCGAGTCTGCAGTACCAGTGCCGCACATAAAGCGCCACGTGCGCACAGGTCGCGTGAACTGCCGCTGGCTCTACAACCAGGTCCAAGCGGCGCGCGGCCTGATCCTCATTGACGCACGGCCGCGCGCTGCGTTCGAGGACGACACGATCCCATCGGCGATCTCGATCCCGCCGATGCGCGACTGCGAGACGCTCGACGACGTTGAGCGCTGCATGCTCGCGGAGCAGCGGTACCTCTTTAGCGCCAAGCGGCGGAAGCTTAGAGACGTCGTGCTCTTTGGCGACACGGTGAAAAGCGGCGCTGCCAGTCGCTGCAGTGCTACCGACACTAGTACAACGAACGCGTGGCTCCGACGCCTCGAGCGGCTCATTGTCGCTGACGGCCTCGCAACGAGCGTCAAGACGCTCCTCGACGGCTTTGTGACGTTCAAGTTTCGCTACCCGTTCTACACAACTTCATCAATGCTCGACGAGATCGCCACCGGCCTGACGCGCACGCGCAGTGGGACGCACAACGTGAACTACCCGAACGAGATCCTCGAAGGCTTTCTGTTCCTCGGCAACATGTGGCACGCGCAGTCGGCGCAGGTCGTCCAGCACCTCGGGATCACGCACATTGTGAACGCGAGCTTAGACGTCGACAACGTGTTTGAACGTGACGGCGTCGCGTACATGAACGTGACGATCAAGGACAAAGCGGACGCCGACATTGCAGCGTTCTTTGACGCGACGTTCCGGTTCATCGAGTCGGCGAAGCGCACGACGCATGGCCGCGTGCTCGTGCACTGCACGCAGGGCATTTCGCGGTCAGCAACACTCGTGATCATGTACCTCATGCGCGCGAACAACTGGTCGCTCGTCACGGCCGTGAACTTTGCTATGGCGAGCCGTGGCGTCGTGTACCCGAACGACGGATTCGTTCGGTCGCTCTTGGCGGACGAGCTCCGGTTGTACAAAGGCAACAGCGTGACGCTCGACGAAGTTGATTTGCTGCTGCAGCACCAGATCCCGGACCGACCAGTGCCGCTTCAGACGCGCCATCGCAAGTCCGAGCCGCGCTGTGCGCAGTGCAGCAAGGTCTTTTCACTCCTCGAGTGGAAGCACAAGTGCAGCTACTGCCGCAAGGATTGCTGCAGCAAGTGCACCGCAACGCGCCTCGCGCCCATTGAGCGTTCGAAGCAACTGCGGTTAGCGACCGACGAACAGCGCAAGCCGCGGCGTGTCTGCGACGTGTGCGTCAGTCGGCTCTGGCAGATCAATCTCCCGCGGCCGCGCAAAGGCTTGCAGACGACGCGCACCGCAGCAGCGATGCGATGCAAGCACTTGAACGTCAATAGCCTCGCGACGTTTGGCAAGCCCGTGTGCATCTCGTACTTTGAAGGCACCGAGCCGCAGGTGCTCGTCGACGTCATCATGACGCGGTTCGAAGTGAAAGCAAACCAGATCGTCGACATCTCGACCGAGAGCGGCGAGCCGGTGCGCAATGTTACCGAGTTACCAGACGAAGCCGTCGTGCTCGTCTCGGTCGGTAAAGCCGGCAACGTCCAGCAAGACAGTAGTAGTAGTGCCAAGCCACGGAGTCGCAACCAGAGTCAGCACCCGACACTGTCGCCGCGCGACCGCGTGCACCAGAGCCGCGTCGCATCCGAGAACGCAGTCACTGTCAGTAGTGCTACAGCTGCTGCTGCAATGCCATCAATTGAGATCAACGAGGTCGCTGTCGCCGAACTGCGCGACAAGCGCTTTCGCGAACTCTGGCAGCTGTCGTTCCCAACGATGGGCGTGATTGAGCGCCAGGCGCTGCTGACGATTCGGAACCCTGCGATCCTGACCGACGTCCTGCTCGGTGTCAGTAGCCTCGCGTGCGGCGCAATGACGATCCACGCGTTTAACCAGCGGCTCGTCGACCTCGGGTATGCGGATTCCGATCGCGAACTCGTTGTCGCAATGCTCGACAAGTCGCGTCGTCGCTCGCCACGGCTCGGTGAAAGTTAGTAGTTCGTAGTCCCTAATGACGGATGCGCATCATCACCCAATCACCCAAAAACCCAATCACCCAAGCACCAAGCACCCATCAGTTTATCAGTATATGACGCGTTTGTATTCGTGTGTGGGGAGGGGGTTGTAATTGGGTAGGTCGAGCCAACTCGTAGTTGAGTGCCTCAGTGCGCCGGCAGCTGCAAGCGGCCATCGCTCGGGTAGTACAGAAACTCGTTCGCGCTGCTGTCAGTCTTTATCCGACACCGGTGCACTGTGAGGCGGAACTGAAGCTTTGGCAGCATGCTCGTGTTCGAGTGCTTGGGCGTGAGGATCTGCACTGGCGGGTTCCTACATCACGTCATCACAGTAGTAAACAGCAGACAGTGTGAGTGCATTGAGTGGACCACACAATATACACGTACACAACGCACCGTGCAGGGCCATTGAGGATCGTCGAGATCGCAAGTGCTGCGCCGACTGTGAGACAGCACTTGTGCGACCAGTGAAAGCCGTCGACGCCGTACAGCAGATGCACAAAGAGACACATGAGCAAAAACCCAACGCTCGCGCCTTCGTCGGCGTACTCGACCCACTTCGGCAGTTTCGGCGATACGTTCGCACTCGTAAGCACTGGTCGCTGTGTCGCCTGCGACACGACAGTGCACGCCACCGACACTGTACGAGGCGTCCATCGAGCCAGTGCTATGTGTGAGTGGCCACTGCATAGTAGTGATGGTCGATCCAAGGTCAGCAGGCCAGCAGCTAGACTCGCACCTTCAATCTCGGTCGGTGCGTCGGCATCGACGACCTCGATCCAACAAGCCTGCCCGGCGTCCCAGCTGCCCATGAGCGCCTGCGTGCCGATGCGGCCGAGCCCGCCATCTTGTAACAAAATCACGCACGCACCACCTTGCGGCACGACGCCGAGGTCGAGCGCGTCACCGTATGCGACGTGGCGTTTCACGACAACCTCAACTGGCTTTGCGTCACGCTCGCTCACGCGCACGACCGAGACCATTGCAACGCGCGGCGGTGCTGCTTCCTGCGGTTGCCGCACCAAGAGGACGCTTGGATGTTCAACTACAGCCATACCATTGTTTGGACATTGCCATACAAATCGCAAGATACAAAGGCGAACAAAATGAGCAACGTACAAAGCGCGTGAACCGCTCATGCGTGCTCGCGAGCAGCGTCGGACTCGGCAGTGCGTCGACGGCAGCTGCTGCGAGCAGTGACGAGCACATACGTTCGTGGTCCATTGACTGCTGATCAGCGCGCACAGCTTTGCGCTGCTCTTCAATTGCGATCGACCAGCTCTCGCACGTCGACGCTTCTGCTACAGGCGTGCGCATGAGGAACGATCGCGTCTCCTATATTAGGAAGCAGTGCTATCAGTGGCCCGAGCGTGCGTGTATGTATACGTGTGCCTGTCGTGGCGCCTGTACACGTAAATGTATGACGCACCGTCGCGATCTCGAGGTAGTAGTGCTCGCCGCCGAGCTCGGCGACCGACGGCGGCACTTCGTCTTCCGGCATCGCGCGCACGCCTTTGATCATCGACAGCGGGAGCTATATGTATGTAGGTATGGCCGAGTTGTAGTGGTATGTGTGTGAGTATGTGTGACACGAGCCGTGAGGAGCAATGGTGTCAGTCGTCGGTCAGCTACTGCAGTTAGCATGCTACACGACAGATGCAAGGACGCACCGTGCCGCGCTCCTCGCCAAGCAGCTCGTGGTCCGTGACCTTGCGAAAGTAGTGCAGCGCGTTCGGTGTGAGCAGGAAGAGGCGCGTGGCCCAGCCGCCGCGCACGGCGCCGTCGCGGCGCTTCTCGAGATGCCCGCAAAAGAGCACGCGGCCGTACACGCCGTACTCCATGCTGCTACCCATGGTTGTGTCGATGTATGTGGATGTCGTCTCGACGCGCGTCGGGTCGCCTGCGAGTCGAGCGCCTCGTGCGTCTGCGCGATTGACGCCAAGTGTCGCGTGGGACTGCAGCGAGGCATTGCAGTCGCTCGGGCGAGCCGACGTGGATCGATCAAAATTGGACATGTGTATGTCAAAACATATGCAAAAGTACACTAATCAGCACGTCGCCTGGCCGTGCAGGCAATCGTCAGTCGATCTTGACCGCGTTGCGCGTATTCAAGCTCGGGAGAACGCAAGCAAACGCGCTCAACGAGAAGACCTCAAGGCGCTCCTTTCTGCATCTTCCTCTCGCTACGACTGCTACTGCTGCTGTCTATCTGTGTGTGCGCAACGATGCTCTTCCTCGACAACGACAACAAGATCATCAAAGACGTGCTCGAGGGCCGTCTCGGCGAAAAGTACGTGCATATATACACACACACACACACTGCGATGTGCTGGTTATAGATGCGCCTGATGGTCGGCAACGTACATCGTCACCGATCGCCACTGACACGTCATTGCGCGCTCGTCGGCATGACTTGCGGTATCGCGTACACTCACGCAGAGCGCCTCGCCCGGTGCAGCCGCTCGAGATCCGTCTGTGCGACTTTGACGGTACGCGCTTGCCTTGAGGTGGGGACGACAACACATGGTGTGCGTAGAGGGCACGTCGCTGACGCGCGTCTGCACCTCTCGTATTGTATGTATGCGTATATGTATATGTGTGTGTCGCCACGCGTGCAGATGTGCAGTACGACGTCTCGATCGCCGACAACACGCTGTCGATCTCCATGGCGTACCCGCCGTACAAGTACCTCGAAGGGTGCGGCCATCTGCTCGTATCGCTTCACTCAGGCGAGCTGCATGCAGCTGCACTTACTGACTCTATGTATGTCCACGCGCTCTCTCACTCATCCGTGCAGCCTCGGCGCACAGCGCATGTTTGCAGCAACGTACCCCGAGTTCACGCTCGCAGCCCCGAAGCCTGGCTTTGACTTTGCGCTCGCAGTCAACGTCGACGCCATCACGCCAGCAACTGCCAGTGCGTCCATTCATTTTGCTGTGATCAGTTGATTGACGTGTTCTGATTCTCTTCGGATTAATTTGTCCGAAACGATTCTTGTATTCCAGCGTCGGTCATTGCCCGCGTTGCAGCGCTCAAGCGCAATATCCTGAGTGCGCCGTTTGAGCAGTGCTTTGAAGCGCTGGCGCAGGGCACAGCGAGTGCGCTCGCGCCAGTCCAAATCCCGTTTCGGCGCCACGAGACGATGTTTGTCTTGCCGCAGGCCGACCGCATCGTGATTGTCTACTCGGTCTGCTTTGACGACAAGACCGACCAGGCCGTTGCGCGCGTGTTCCTCCAGGTGCGTCGTTTTGTTGTTCTGATTGCTTGTGATTCGTACCACAGCTGCTCTGGTCACGTATACCCATCCATCCACCCATCCATCCATCCACCCATCCACTGCTGACTCCTGAGTGTTGCTGGCCTAATTTAGGAATTTGTCGACACGCGCCGGACAGTGAACAATGCGCCGCCAGCTGCGTTCAGCAAAGACCCGCCGCTTGAACTCCGTGGTGCACCGGGCCTGCGCCACTCGAGCGACCTCGTCGGGTACTTGAGTCTCGCAATCTTCCCGACGCACGTCGACACGGCTGCAAAGCGCGTGAAAGCCGCATCGCTCGTCCAGGGCCTGCGCACGTACTTGCACTACCACATCAAAGCGTCGAAGACGTACTTGCACATCCGCATGCGCAAGCGCGTGGATTTGCTCTTGCAAGGTGCGTTGTACTGCTGGTGTTGGGATGGTAGGAGTACTAGCGCGACGACTTACAGTAGGTATGTACTGGTATAGTGCTGAACCGCGCCAAGCCCGAGAAGGATCCGTCCAAGGTGTCGAAGAAGACGACGATCACGGGTCGGACGTTCGAGCGCGCGTACTAGCGCTGCGTGCGTGGCGAGAAGACATGAGAGCGCTCGCGACGTGTAGCGCGAGTCCAGCAGCTCGAGCCGATGAAGATACTCGAGCTTGTGCTGACGATGTGACAGATTGGAAGCCAATCAGTCGAGATTTGAACGCGAGAATGGACATTTTGATCTGAATTTGTATACTGTGAGTTAGAATCGTAGCTGGCTTGGATGACGCAAAACGTTTTGACCACACAAAACAACCGACAGACATCGATGCTGCTCCGATCGCTCCAGCAGCGTGCTGGCGCCATGCGCCTTGCACGCACGACCCGCGTCTTCTTGTGCTCGACCACTGCAGCAACGGACAGTGCGAATGAAGCATCAGCAGCAGGTGCAGTGGTAGCTACGAAAGTAAAGCCGAGCAAGCCCGTGGAGGCCACGCCGCCAACGCCGCCCATGACGACGTGGCACACGCTCGTTATCGGTGAGATCGTGGCATTCGAGCCGCATCCGACTGCCGACCGTCTCAACGTGTGCCAGGTCGACGTCGGTGATCGCGACAACTTGCTGCAGATCGTATGCGGCGCGCCAAACGTGCGGCAAGGCGCGCGCGTGCCAGTCGCTACGGTCGGCACAAAGCTCGCACTCACGGACCCGGCAAGTGGCAGCATGTACGTCCATGCCTCCCCGATGCCTCGCATTGTCTGTTGCGCATACTGACGTCTATGTATGCGCTGCGTGTGCCATTGCGTGTATCATATCGCTATCCCACATCCTGCAGCAAGCTCGTGAAGATCAAGAAGTCGAAGCTCCGCGGCGAAGTGTCGATGGGCATGATCTGCTCCGAGGCCGAGCTTGGCCTGGCAGCTGCGAGCGATGGCATCCTCATCCTCGAAGATGACGCGCCAATAGGTGCGCTTGTACAAACAGCGCAGTCGGTCGCACGTCGGCTCCCTCTATCTGCGCCTGCGCCTGCATCACCCGCTCCGACAGCTCCAATCAGCGCGACAGACGTCTGAGCGGTTGGCGTCCGACAATTGTGTGCTCCTATATTAGAGTCACTATATTAGGGTCATGTAGTTGATCTGTCGGTATCCAATAGACATTGAACAGACAAACAGACAGAGACGCTAGTGACAGCAAGACAAGGGACGAATGAATGCAGCGGATCCATTTACAGCAAGAGCGATCCAAGTGGTATGTAGTACAGCGGAAGAGCAGGCAGGAGGTAGGCAAGAGCGATAGCGAGGATGACGGCGCGGGAAACGTTCAAAACGCGCGTGCAGACGGACAGAGACGACGACGGAGGCGCAGCAGGAGACAGACAGACGCACTGGTAGATGGAGGGATGAAGGAGCTGACGGGGGCGTGGCGGCCGGTCGACGCGACGACGCGGTCTCTATCAAATCGCGCGAGTCAATCGCCTTGGAGCTACCGCTTGTGCGGCATGTTCGCGACGCCATCGAGGAACTCGACGGTCTGGTTCCCGGCCGTGACATGCAGCAAGCCAGTTGGCTGCTTGATCTCATAAATAGACAGCTCAAGCGGCGTCGGCATCCCAGGCGAAACCAAGAGCAGCTCCGCCGAGTGCTGCTGCGCCATGTTCATGTGGTGATGGCGCTCAATGTGCTGCTGGTAGCTCTTTGCGAGCATCGGGTTGAGAAACAGCGGCGTTGGTGCCGACGAGTAGATCGGTGACGAGTGGCGCATTGCGCTGCTGCTTGCAGCTGCCGCGTGGTGCTGCATGTACTGCGGCGGCTGGTCCTGCGGCGGTGGCGGGATGTACAGCGACTTGTTGCTGCTCGTGATCGTGCTCGAACTGCTGCTGCTGCTGCCAAACAGACCGAGCGTCGCACCGGGCGGCAGCCGCATGCCCATCATGTTGTGGTGCGGACTGCTGCTGCGCGTCGGCGACGTCGTTGACGGTAGCGGCACTTGGTGTCCGTCGATCGCAAACGAGTTGTACCGCATGTGGTGCATTGACTCGACGGTCGTCGTGTAATGCGTCGGGCCAGTCACAAACGGCTGCTGAAAGCGCGTCGGCGACGTGCTCGAGCGGTAGATCGACGACGTTGCTGCCATTGCTACTGCTGTTGCTGCTGATGTGCGTGTGTGTGTGTGCAGATGCTGTCGTGACGGGTTTGCGCTTGTTGTTGTTGCTGCTGCTGCTGCTGCTGGTGTTGACGCGATTTGGTTTGTGAGCAAGGCGATCACGACGGCGAATCGATCGTCTGCTGTTGTTGGTCGGACGCGTTGTTTACAATCGTAAATTCGATTTCGCTGACTGCTACTAGTCTGATGATTCGAATATAGACAAGTTGTTGGGTAACGCAATTACATTTCTGATATTTTGGATTTCGCTGCCGATTTATCACATTTATACGAGCTGACTCTGATACTCGATAATGAGATTAAGATAGAGAATGAGACCAAGAATGATACCGTAAGTTACGAAGAGGAGGTAATTCAATGTAAAAACTCGAGTGGCTTGATATGTTTTGACGACAGCACAAGCAACTAGCAGCTACTTGCAACGAGTAACACGATAGCATGACTATCATGCTATCGTGTTACTCGTTCTGTTTGTTCGCTGCAGCCGCTTCAGTGTAAGCTACATTGAAGTGGTCCCCAAACTCGGCTGCCATGTCGTGAGACTTGTGTAGCGAGATGTGCTCTCAGTTGTGGAGCGTAGCGGCAACAGTCCAGTTGAATGAGCCGTCGAGAACGGTTGGTTGTCCAATACGGCGTACTTGTGGTGCGATATGCCGTTCGACACACGTGCGGCCACAGGCTCCACAAGTACGCCGCCTGCTTTCAAAAACTGTACTTTCGACGCAGGCTCGTTAGCCCTCGTACGGCACACTAGAACACGCACAACGACGCCTCCACCAGCAAGAGATACGAGTGTCTCCGCGAGGCGCTTGCTCGTGAACGAGTATACGTACAGCGACACGGTGCGCCTCGCAGAGGAAAGCACTTCGACAAGGCGCTCGAACGCTCACATCCGTCATTGTCGCGTTACAACCCGAGCGCGCTCAGACCGGGGTGGTCGTCCGGGCGACGACCCTGCGGCCAGCGGAACTTGCGTTCGTGCTCGTCGATCGCAACGTCGTTGATCGACGCAAAGCGCTTGGCCATGTACCCATGCGCGTCAAACTCCCAGTTCTCGTTCCCATATGCGCGGTACCACTGGCCATCATTGCGGCTGGTGTTGCCATCACTCGGTGCGACGTCGAGCCACTCGTACGCAAAGCGCACGGCGATGCGGTCGCCGTCGAACGCAAAGAGCTCCTTGATGAGACGGTACTCGCGCTCGCGCGCCCACTTGCGTGTGAGGAACGCCTCGATCTCGGCGCGTCCAGTTATAAACTCGGAGCGGTTGCGCCACGCGCTGTCGGGTGTGTACGCGAGCGCGACGCGTGCAGGGTCGCGCGAGTTCCATGCGTCTTCGGCAGCGCGCACTTTGACTGCTGCACTCTCGCGCGTGAACGGCGGTAGTGGTGGACGTGGCGACTCACTCGATGCATTGTGGCGTCGCGCAGCAAAGCATCGTCCACCAAGGCGACCATATCGAAGCATCGCTACGTTGCTCAGCATCGTTGCGATCTTGATGAGGTATGCAACTGTGTCATCTGCGGACACTCAAACGAGAAGCGGTACAGTGATCTGCAAAATGCGGCACCCCGTACCAGTCATAGTTCAGCACTTTTGCAAGGGTTTTCGCTCGTATTTCTATAATTGGATGTTACTCTTCTAGTCAATATTACGTACATGTTTCGAATCCACAGATGCGACTGCAACAATGTATGGCGAGTGGGTTCTGTCGAGTGTTCGCGGTACATTCGCGTCGCTCCCTCGTTGCACACATTGCGCGACGACATCAGTCTCGATCGCCATCACCAAGAACGCGCCACATCGCGCATCGCCAGCGCACGACAGTTGGTGTCTCGCTGTCTGCCTATCTGCGCACTACAACCACGTGCAAGTCGCTCGCCACCACTGAGCGCAACAGCACACCCACGTGACACTCACACACACAACACACGCTGCCACTCACCATGCTCGGGTCCAAATCCGCCATGTTCAACAAGTTCTCGAGCGTCGTGCAAACTGCCGTGTCGGGCGCCGTGCAGGGTGTGCTCGGCGAGGAGTTTAGCAAGCACTACGAGACGCCGAAAGACTGCACGGCATCCGGCGGCCACGAGCTGAGCTGGAAGATCTTTCCCGCCGTCTCGCGCAAGAGCGGCTTGGAGGTGAGCATCTTTGTCTTTGACAAGGACGACCTCCGAAAGCTCAAGTCCAAGGATCAGCAAGAGCGCGTGCTCGAAGTGCTGCGACAGGAAATGAAGACATTGCGCCTACTGCGCCACCCGCACGTGCTCAAAGTCGAAGAGGTCTTTGAAGAGAGCCGCCGGACGCTCAGCTTCGTGACCGAGCGCGTCACGTGCTCGCTCGCGAACGCGTGCAAGAACTTTTACAACGTCGCGAACGTCACGCCGGACGTGCTCGAGATCGGTCTCACAGAGTTCGAGGTCGCGTGCGGCTTCATGCACGTCGGGGAAGCGCTGAGCTTTCTCCACCGCGAAGGCCGCCGCGTGCATCTCAGTATCGGACCCCACAGTATCTTCATCACGCCAAAGGGCGAGTGGAAGCTCGGCGGCATGGGCTTCTGCCGTGTTGTCGAGCCCGGACAGACGTCGCGGAGCGAGTACTATGCAACGGACGCACCGACTGGGACGCGGAATGCAACGACCGGCGCACTCGAAGGGTCGTACGAGCCGCCGCTCGAGTACTGCGCGCCGGAGCTCGTGACCGAGCCGCGACTCTTTAGCAGCAGCGCCGACATGTTTGCGCTCGGCTTGCTGGTCTTTGAGCTGTTTGTCCCGCCACGCGCCGACGGCGGCCGGAACCCCGTGCTCGACGTCCGCGACGGCAACAAGATGACGCACGGCTACAAGACGCAGTCGCTCCATCCGATCACGTTCCCGCCGTCGGTCCCTGTGACGCTCCATAACACGATCCGCTCGCTGCTGTCGCTCGAGCCAGCCAAGCGTCCGGAAGCCCGAATGTTCCTCGCGTCGCCGTTCTTTGACTCGGGCCCGATCAAGACGCTCCGGACCCTGCAAAGTCTTGTCGAGCAGGACCCAGCGTCACAGGCCAAGTTCCTCCAGACACTTGCTGTCGAAATCGACGGCTTCTCGCCGCGGGTCTTGCGCGACATGGTCCTCCCAGGCCTTCAGTCCGTTGTGATCAACAAGGCCGTTGCGCCGTTTGTGATCACGCCACTGCTCAAGATCGTCGCGAAAGTCGACAAGCACATCTTTGGCCACGCGATTGCGCCGATGCTCGTGCCGCTGCTCGCAATGACCGAGCCCGTGCAGTGCATGCTCATGTTTGTCTCGGAGCTCGAAGTACTGATCCCAAAGGCTGACGACGGCTTTATCCGCGACCACATCGTGCCAATGCTCTGCAGGGCCCTCGATAGTACGGTCCCCGAGATCCTCGACACCGTGCTCAACAAGATCGTCGACCAAGCGAGTCTGTTTGAGTACCGCATCCTCAAGCAGGTCATCCTCCCGCGCGTGAACAAGCTCATCCTGGCGCCGCCGCAGATGTCGGTGCGCGTGAACGCGCTGCTCTGGCTCGCCAAGTCGTTCCACGTCTTTGACAAAGACCTGCTCGTCGAAAGTGTCCTGCCAACGCTCGCGCAGACGTTGCAGACTGACAAGTCGCCGGCTGTCTGCATGTGCATCCTCGGGTGCTACGACAACTTGGGCAAGCACTTGGGCCCCGAGTTTGTCGCGAAGCTCATCATTCCGGCCGTTGCGCCATTGCTCTGGGAGGCCTCGCTCAACAACGCGCAGTTTGACCTCGTGTGCGAGAAGATCCAGGACATGCTTAAAGCCGTGATTACAGACCGCGACAAGGTCTTTTCGGCCGAGAGTTCCGTCCAGAGCATCTCGACTGGCGCGACGGCAGCGTCGGGCTTCTCGGAAGCCATTCGCGCGGCCGAAGCTGCAAAAGACAGGGCGAGTGGCGTCTCGGCTGTCAACCAGATGCTCTCGGAGGAGTACGTTGCGACCGAGCGCAAAGCAAAAGCCGAAGCCGTGAACAAGAAGCCTGAGCCGTACTCGGACGACCCGTTCATCCTCGGATCGCGTCGCACGCAGAGCAGTGCGCACCACGACAGGCGCTCTGTCGACAATAGCAGCGGATCGGCCAGTGGTAGTGGTGGTAGTGCCGACCGGTCTGAGACGTTTTCGTCGCGCCGTCGCGCGGCCAAGAAGAGCAGCACGCGCTCGATGCGGCGTGAGAAGGACGACGGCAGCGCCGACTTGCTCAACATCGCAGCAGCTCCGGTGCGTCTTGGGGTCACTACCTGACTGACTGACTGACTGACTGACTGACTGACTGATGGTGTCGATGTGGCCATGCTGCTGACTCGTTGTGAACGCTGTGACGCTTGTTGTATCTACAGAGTGCGGGCTCGAGCGGGTTGCTCGACCTCGGTGCAATGGGTTCGAGTCTGCCATCGGCTGCTGCTGCTGCGCCATCAAACAACAATCTGTTCTCGGGCATGAGCGTTGGCGGCGGTGGCAGTGCTGCTTACACAGGTCAGAGCCAATCGATGGCGTACCAGGGCAACCCAATGGCCGGTATGCAGCAGCAGCAACAGCAACACGCAGGCGCAATGGTCGGCTACGGCCTTGGCAACGCACAGTACGGCGCTCCTAACAACGCGAATATGATGCAGATGACGCCGTATGGCCTTGCGCCGCAGCAACAGCAACAGGCGTCGCAGAGCTACATGACCAGCAGCAGCAGCTACGCGAGCAACAGCAACGGCACCAACGGCATGATGATGGGCAATGCGAACGGCCTCGCTGGCCCTGGGCAGATGCTGCAGATCCAAGCTGCTGGGTACGATCCGTACCACCAGCAGCAGCAGCAACAGCAGTCGGGAGATCCGTTCAGCGCGTTCGACGGGCTCTAGATCTCTCGTTGTTGGCGTCGTTGCCGTTACGCAAGTGCGTCGCAATGGCTGCTCGACACGGACAGCAGCTGTCGGATGCGCTTGTTACTAGGAGCTACTACTACAACAACACACTCGTGCACATACACTCAACTGGCTTGTGTAGTCGCGAATGCGTCAGCCGCCTATATATTGGGATGATGCGTTGCATCGCTGTCGGCTGTGTCGATCATATCGTGATGCCCACCACTTGGGTGGCTCTGGATCATCATCATCCAACAGCGTGTCGGAGCTTGCGTTGGCACACACTGAGCAAACTATCGGGTCAACAGAGTTGGGTCCTGACGCTGCGTCTGTACCGCGTACTAGTACTTGGTATTACTTTGGCACACAGTACGATGGCTGTCAGTAGGACCGAGCGACAACAAGCACGGCCAACAACAACGACAGATCGATCAACGGACAAACGGCGCGAGATGGAGACTGATGTGTGTATTTCCTCATGAGGCCGGTCATCCGCGAACGACCGTCTGCATCATCACAGTCAGCGCGTGAGCGACAGCAGCAGCAGCAGCTTGGGAGCATGCGCTTAGAGCGCGTGGCCAAACTTGGCGAGCGTCGGCTTGAGCTCCTTGTGCTCGGCAAAGACCTTGGCCTCGGCCTCGGCAAGGCGCTTCGACTGCGCGAGCTTGCGCTTGTAGAACGCGTCGGACTTGAGCACACGCTTGGCCTCAAGACGCTCAACGAGGGCCTTGTTCTTCCAGCCAACCTCCGAGGCGAGCTTGCCAACAACGGTGAAGCGGCGCGACGCCTTGAGACGGAGCGCACGAAGCGCGTCCGGGATGACCATGCGCTTCTGCTTGTCGTACGGCGACGGGATGCCGTCAAACACCTGGTAGAACGACATCGTAGAGATTAATGACATGTCAGTATAACGCACCAATAAGACCTCTAGACGTCTGGTATCAAACATCGACTAGTCTCCAGAGACTAGCCGACATTAAAGCCGTAGACTTCGAATCGTAGATGAGAAACGGACCTTCAGGCGCTGGAGCGCGGCGGCGCCACGGGCCGTCTTGTGCGGGAGCATACCACGGATCGTGCGCCAGAGCATGCGCGACGGCGCGCGGTAGTGCACTGGGCCCTTCTTCGGGTTCGTCGCCGTGCGCTTGTTCAGGAACTGGAGGAACTTGACCTTGTTGCGCACGTCTGTAGCGATCGCACAGCATCACGAACCCAGCAGAGTTCAGCAATGTGGCGCAACGCACGAGACGGCATGACGCACAGCTGCAACTCGACTCCCATAGTCACTCTCGAGATGAGAGCGACTGTGCGAGCCAAGCTGCAGGGCGTCTGCACACAGCGACTTTTGCATGTTTGGACAACCGCGAGGAGCGCCGTAAGGTGCAGCGCTCGCTCTCTCTCCACTTCGTTGTCGAAGATGGACGTCTCGGTGTCCGCCTGCTGCGTTGTGTGTGGACGCAGCAGCAGACGGCACGCTTGATGCGGACGAACCACAAGACGCACTCGCACGCGAAAGCAGACAGAGAACGCACGCACACACGCTTGGCACTCGACCCGCCGCGTCCAAGGACACGCAGCAGAGGCTGCTTGGTAGCAGACGCGATGGCATCATGCCAAAATACGTACACACACATACATGCACATACCAACGCAGGCAGGCAGACAGATCACACACACACAGATGCAGTCGAGCACAGCAAGCCAGTCGACACACACTACACACACAGGCACTCGACACACTGCGACTCATGACGACAGATCGCAGACACACGCTCAATCAGCCACCGACTGCTGAATACCGATCCGCTTGGAGGACGCACGCGCGTTACAGCGACTGCATCGACTGCAATGACAATCGACGACGATGTTCGACCCGACGAGCTGCAGGCAGTGAAGCCTGCGCGTCTCTCCTCAAAAGAGACGCTGCTGATGTTGCGTGGGTAGGTAGCTCGTTGAGACAAACTGCATCAAACGATCGAGCACGAGTCGATGCGAAGCTGCTGCGTGTTGTCCACCAACAACGAACCGATTGCCGACAGTCGGAGCTGCTGATGAGCGCGCGTCGTGCGCGCTTGCGTCGTTGCGAGTCGCTTGTGAAGAGCCGTTGGCGTGAAGTGCTGACACATAGCGGACTGTGTGTATGGGTATGCCGACTGGCAAGCTGTGAATGCGACTGAGCAGCATGTACGCGCTGTCTGCCGTCCTGCGCTGACGACGTCAACAGGAGACACTCATAACGTACGCGAGCCGGAGATCTCGAGCTGCTCGCAACGGACCGCCACGACGTGCTGGCCCTGGAGGAGCTCCTTGGCCACGAGCGAGGCGAGGCGACCGAGCAGGTGGCCACGGCAGTCAACGACGATCGGCTTCTCAAACACCATTTTGCTAGATCAAATGAGGAAATGGTCTGCTGGCCATGTCGAGTGCCATGTCATTTGCAGCAGCCCATAGTGCGAGCTTTCGCGACCAATCGTCTGCGTGATTATGTTTGTAAATATAAAGCAAAGCACGGTTCAGATGGTGTACCGACCGGTCCAATTTGAGTAGGCGGTATATTTGCGTTAAGTGCGATGACGATATTCTTTTAGTTTTATATCGTTGTGTGCTTATATTTGCAGATAATGAAAATACTCCAACCACCTGCGTCCAAGGTTGCCAGCAGCAATTACAGCAACGACATCCGCAACCATGACGCTGCAGCATAGGACGATCAGCGCTGTCGCTCGCGATGGCGACAGCGGTGGTACACGGGCACGACCCATCCAGATCTTCGAGGTGCGTAGACGTCTCGCTCTTTTCACAGCCGTCAAGCCACTGGGATCCTAACATGTACTGCGTCTTGCTTGTAGTGGAATGACAGCTCAGCTGATCAGCTGCTCCGCAGTGCAGTGCCACCAAGCTCGAACACGAGCAGCAGCGCGAGCAAGAGCTACAACTTTCGCATCCCCGATAACTACAGCACCGACGCCTCAGCTGCAAGCAGCAGTTCGCAGAGCACTGCACTTGCAACTGCACATAAGCAGCGCTCGCGTGCGCAGTGGGACGCAGCAAAGCAGCTGCGCACGGACCCAGTCGTGACCGAGCTCGAGCAGCTCGCGCGAGCTGCTGCTGAGCACAAGCGCAGTATAAGCAGCTCAGTAGCAACTGAGCTTGCCGCACCAGTTGGCGTGTCGGCGGCTGAGCTCTTTCGCTTGCGCTCGAAACAGTCGTGGCAGAAGCAGCGCGACCAGCTACGAGTGCAGCCAAATGGCGACCATCAGTCTGCAACTGCGACTGCGACGAACGAAAGTCTTGCGCTCAAACTGCATCGCCAGGGCTACTCGCTTGGCAATAGCAATAGCAATGGTGACTCGCAGTCTACTGCAGCAGCAGCGCCGTCGTCCGAGTCGCTGTCCACTGACCCACAGCGCGCGTTTGCATTGCGGCTCGAAGCGTTCTACCGGCAGCACAACCCAAGCAAACTCAGCGACGTCACACACACACTCGCAACGTACGCTGGTCGCGAAGCCGAGCTGTTTGAGAAGCTCGAGGCCAAGTACGTGGGTGCCACTCAGCCGCTCGCAGCGCGCAAGATGAAGCAGCTGACAACAGTGCGGCACCCAACGGTGTTTATGGACATTGCAATTGGCGGCGAGAGTGTTGGTCGCATCGTCATACGGCTCTTGAACGACGTCGTGCCGCTTGCAGCTGAGAACTTTCGCTGCTTGTGCACTGGCGAGAAGGTACGAGCGTTTGTATAGACGAGTCCAGGGCTGACCTTCACTCACTGACTTGTTATCGCTACCTGGCTACGTGGCAATGGGAACTGCAGGGCGTTGGGCCACTCACGACGACGCCGCTGCACTTCAAAGGCTCCAAGTTCCACCGCGTGATCCAGGACTTTGTCGTCCAAGGCGGCGGTGCGTTGGCAACTGACAGTGACTACATACATACATGAGCTGCTGACGCTTGGGCTGCAGACTTTACGGTCGGCGACGGCACAGGTGGCGTGAGCATCTACGGCGGTACGCCCGACGGCGACCTCTGGGGCAAGTTTAGGGACGAGACGTTCCGCCCACACGACGACGTCGGCCTGCTCTCGATGGCGAACAACGGCAAGAACCGCAACGGCTCGCAGGTGTGTTGGATTGTGACTCGAGCTATAGGACGATGAGTGTTGGCCGATATCTACAGTGCCTCATATGAGCGACTCGTTGTCTACCGCATAGTTCTTCATCACGACGAAAGCGCCACTTACAAACCTCGATGGGAAGCACGTCGTGTTTGGCGAAGTTGTCGACGGACTCGACGTCGTCGACCGCATGCAGCGCGTCGACGTGAACCGCACGAAGAACAACCGACCGCTTGCGCACAACGTTGTTGAGATCGTCGACTGCGGGCAGCTCGCGTAGTGTGTGTTTTGTATCGTCTGGTGTATGTGTCCGAGGTTTGACGTTGCCGTTGTATCGGAACAGCGGTACATACAAATACCAAGTACAAAACGTATTGTATTGTATTGTATTGTATTGTCTGTCGACCATCGCTCAGCGTCCGCTCAAATGTAGCAACTAACAAGACAGCGTCCCTGTCCGACAGCAGCCTAGTCCTAGAACAGCAAGTGCGCGAGGTCTTTCTTCACGACGACCTTGTGCTTTGCGTCGCGCTCGCTGCTGCTGCTGTCGTTGATGGCTGTGTTGCCGCCACCTGCACGTACGCGCAGCTTGTGCGTGCCGCTCGACATCTCGACGCGTCGTGCGTACGTTGCGCGCTCGAGGGCCGTTGTCTTTTGGCCGCTGCGGCAGTGCGCGCCGCCGCCGTACGATGCAGCAGCAACGGCACTGTCGTCGACAGCGTCAACCGACGCGTCGCTATGTACGTGGCGTCTAGCGCTTGCAGTAGTGCTTGCTGTATTGATGCTTGCTGCTGGTACACTCTGCTGCTTTTCGTGCTTTGGCTGTGGCTGCTGCTGACGCGTCGTCGCACTGAGTGCAGTCAAGCGGCTGTCGAGCTTGGCGAGCGACTGGCGCAGTCGCTTCTCTTCGGCGGCTGTCGCGTCGTCGTCGTCGTCGATGCTGTCGCTGTCGTTGTCGTTGTCCTCGGGCTCGCTGTAGCGCTTGGCAATCGAGCTGCTAGCAATAGGTGCTGGTGGTGCAGCACGAGCACTCGACGCGTCAACACTCGCAACAGCAGCCGACGCGACATCAGCTGTCGGGGACGTGGTCGCGTAGGTGGATCGAAGAGCCAGCATTCTTGCTGCTGCTGCTGTTGGTGTTGCAACACTGTCGGCTCTTGACGCGTATCGCTGTGGTGGCTTGAGCGCCGACGCCGACGCTAGCGGTGGTTGGATAGGAGTCGTCCGACTCGCAGCGGATGGCGCTTGAATCCTGCGACTTTGTGACAGCGATGGTGCTGTAGTGGCGGCGACAGGATACGTAGTCGCAGTAGTAGTCGAATGATCGCTAGCGAGTTGGAGGTTTTCCTTCAGCCGCATCGGGTACATCTGCGACGGCGGCACGATCGAGTTCACGGATGCGTCGCTTCGTGGTGCACTCACATGCGCAGGCTTCAGTGGTGGTGCAGTCTGCTGGTCGTAGCAATCGTCTGCATAACCCTCGGCCCTCAACTCGCAGCGCGTCGTCACGCCGCTGTCTCTTTCGAGCTGCCGACGGCGTCGCACCAAGTCGCTTGTCCACGAATCATTGTCGCTGCGAGTAACTCGTGCAGGCGCACCAGCAGACTTGGCATCTTGCACACTGCTGGTGTTGCTGCTAGTGTTGTTGTTGTTGTTGTTGTTGTTGTTGTTGTTGTTGTGTGGAGTAGTGTAGAGATTGTCACTCACTCGCACCATTGCGTTCTCCAATAGCTCTACATGCTCCTCACCATGGTGCCTTTGTTGGCGTCGCTGCTGTGGAGCGCCAGACTGACGGAGTGCACGTGTCGAGAGCGGTGCTGCGACAGTGGTCGCAACAGCAGCCGATGCCCAGCGATCGTGAGTTTGTGTCATCGGCACTTCTGCGAGCGACATGGAGAGGTCCAAGCTGTCTGCGAGTCGTCTCCGATGCGTCGCTGTTGGACCCAAGACACGACAACCAGCGTCATTATCGCTGTCATCTTCACTGTCCGTCGTGCTCGGCGACAACTCTACTTCATTCAGGTCAAATTCGACAGCGACTGGCGCGATGTAATTGGCTGAAGCAGGAGCGTGCATTGCAGCAAGTCGTGCATGGCTGCGCTGGTTGCGTTGCTGTTGCATCCGTGCGAGCTCGGCCTCGACAGCGCCGAGGTCGTAGTCGTCGTTGTCGGCCATCGTTACACTCGAGTGAATAGTGTCGCTTCAAGCAGTCAGAAAGCTATTGACAGCGTTCCAGCCATTTGTCATGTTTACGAGCCGAAGATAACAGGCACATTGATCCAATATCACCGTGACAGCAATCTTACACAGAAAGTAAGTATATGTAACTGTGTATGCAACGACTGCAAACGTAGCTTGGTTCAAGTATACAATTATCCAGCAAAATCAGAAAGCTCCTGCCATAGTTTACTTCGCATTTGCGCAAACGTTTGAAAACTTTAAGTACCACGAACGCATCACCAGAAGAATCCGCCGAGAATCCGTTGGTCCAAGCAGCAGCACCAAAGGTTGAGCAGCCGCAGATCTTGACGCTGCTCGTCATTCCCCAACTCGCCACACGCGCCTACTTGCATCAACGCTCAGCGCTCGCACTTTGGCATACACGCATACACGCATACACGCATACACATACACATCGAGCGATGCTCCGTCACACGCTGCGCACGACATCTGCGGCTCGTCGCGCGGTTGCAACGACCACGAACGCACACAACCATGCGCGCTGCTTCAGCGCTGCGAGTGACAGTCCAACGTCGCCCAAGATCAACCACGTGAGTGCGCGCATCACGCAGCCCAAGGCGCAGGGCGCGTCGCAGGCGATGCTCTACGGCACGGGCCTCACGGAGGACGACATGAACAAAGCGCAAGTCGGCATTGCGAGCATGTGGTGGGAAGGCAATCCGTGCAACATGCACTTGCTCGACCTCGCGGCACAGGTCAAGCAGGGCGTCCAGGACGCTGGCCTCGTTGGCATGCGCTTCAACACGATTGGCGTGAGCGACGGCATCAGCATGGGCACCGACGGCATGAGCTTTAGTCTCCAGTCGCGCGACCTCATTGCCGACTCGATCGAGACGGTCATGGGCGGCCAGTGGTACGACGCCAACATCTGCATCCCGGGCTGCGACAAGAACATGCCGGGCTGCGTCATTGCAATGGCGCGCGTGAACCGACCATCCCTCATGGTCTACGGCGGGACGATCCGCGCCGGCTGTTCGAAGCGCGGCGAGCAGCTCGACATCGTGTCGGCGTTCCAGGCCTACGGCGAGTACATTGCGAACCGCATCACCGAGGACGAGCGGTTCGACATCATCCGGAATGCGTGTCCTGGCGCCGGTGCCTGTGGTGGCATGTACACAGCAAACACGATGGCGACTGCGATCGAGACGCTCGGACTGAGTCTGCCGTTCTCGTCGAGCTTTCCCGCCGACTCGGCCGACAAGCGCAGTGAGTGTAAGAGCGCAGGTCAAGCGATCCGCGTGCTGCTCGAGCGCGACATCAAACCGCTCGACATCCTCACGCGCACGGCGTTTGACAACGCGATTGCGGTCGTCATGGCGCTCGGTGGGTCGACGAACGCAGTGCTCCATCTCATTGCGATCGCCCGAGCGGCAAACATTCCACTGACTATTGACGACTTTGAGGCAATTAGTGAGAAAGTTCCGTTCATTGCCGACCTCAAGCCGAGTGGGTCGTTTGTCATGGAGGACATCCACCGCGTTGGCGGCACGCCTGCTGTGCTCAAGTACCTCATGAACAAGGGCTTGATCGACGGCGACTGCCTCACGGTCACGGGCAAGACGCTCGGCGAAAACATCCGCGACGTCCCGGACCTCTCGGACGACCACAAGATCATCTATCCAGTCGATCGACCGCTGAAAGCGAGCGGCCACATCCGGATCCTCAAGGGCGACTTGGCGCCCGAGGGGTCGGTTGCAAAGATCACGGGCAAAGAGGGACTCGTGTTTACTGGCTCGGCCAAGGTGCGTTTGTGTGAGTGATGGTCGCTGGATGAGTGCAGGTCTGACAGACGGTTATGTGTCTACTATAGGTGTACGACTGTGAAGAGGACATGCTCACGTCGCTCGAGCGCGGCGAGATCACCAAGGGCAGCGTCGTGATCATTCGCTACGAAGGCCCAAAGGGCGGCCCCGGCATGCCCGAGATGCGTACGTCGACGCTTGTGGCTGCCAGTCAGTCAGTCAGTCAGTTGATACTGTATGTCCTGTATAACTGACGATCGTCTGTGTATGGGGTTGTACGACTGCAGTCACGCCGACGTCAGCGATCATGGGCGCAGGGCTCGGCAAAGACGTCGCAATGCTCACGGACGGCCGCTTCTCAGGTGGTTCGCACGGCTTTATCATTGGCCACATCACGCCCGAGGCGCAGGTTGGCGGACCGATTGCGCTCGTGCAAGACGGCGACAAGATCGTCGTTGATGCTGAGAAGAACCGCATTGACCTCGTCGACGTCTCAGCCGACGAAATGGCACAGCGCAAGCAGATGTGGAAAGCGCCGCCGCTCAAAGCGACGCGCGGTACGCTGTACAAGTACATCAAGAACGTCAAGTCGGCGTCCGAAGGCTGCGTGACCGACGAGTGAGGCATCTGCGGCGAGTAGCAGTGCTGTTGTGGACACGCGACGTCAAGAGGGGCAAGTAGGTAGCCACCCAAGCAATGAGCAGCTCCGTATACCAACTGTCGCGTTGAACGGATCACCTCACGTCGTAGTGCAAAGTGGCCAGTCTGGCAGTTGAGAAAGAGACAGTTTGTGGATTGCAGACGAGCTCCTCGAGTGTCCATCTATACGCGACGAACACCCCAATGGGAACGAAACGTTTCGCGAGCACTGAGCTGAAAACCGACACACAGTATAACACGCTCTCACTCGATCGCCTAACTCGTTCGAACTCGTCCTAGCGATGACTCGATGGCGACAGCAAGTGCGTCGTTGGCGACGAGCCCGTTGCGAGCTGCTGCTGCGTGTTGTACGACTTGGCGAGCAGCTTCTTCATGCGCGCCTGCGCTTCGTAGTACCCGGCCGAGTAGTCGCGCTTCTCACCATTCGCAGTCGCTGATGGTGTCGCTGGCGATTGCGACGGCGACAGCGTCTCGTCAACGACTTCATACCCACGGCCAGCAAGCGCTGTCGCGTTGTTGGTCGTTGGCTCCGTGCGGCCTGGGTAGCCACTGCTCGCTGGACGGTCCGACTGCGTTGTTGCATGACTCGGTGTCGTCGTTGTCGGTGCCGGCATCGGCATCGAGTGGCTCAGCTGCTGCTGCTGCTGCTGCTGCTGTTGCTGCTGCTGCTGCTGCTGCTGCTGTTGCTGCTGCTGCTGCTGCTGCTGCTGTTGCTGCTGCTGCTGTCGGAGCTGCTGCTCGCGTTCGCGCTCGCGCTCTTGCTGCTGGAGCTTTGCGTTGATGTTGCGCTCCATTGTCGTGACCGCAAGCGTCGCGAGGCGCTCCATCGTGAACGCGCAGCTCGCGCCGATTGTGTCGCGCTTTGTCAAGTCGGCAACGCAGACGTAGCCGAGCTTTCGACTCGTGCGCGAGTAGATCGGACAGCCGGCAAAGAAGCGGATCTCCGGCGCGGCGCCGCGCTTTGCAAACACGTGCTGCACTTGCTTGTCGACGTTTGCATCCAGTACAATCGCAGGTGTCGAGCCCATGACTTTGTCAATGAACAGCGCGAGCTCGTCGTCGAGGCCAACGTTGCCGTCGAGGCCAGCTGCCGAGCGCACGAACGTGCCTTCGCCATCGACAATGCAGACCGACGCAATCGGACACGTGAGCGTCTGGCACGCGAGTTCGCAGAGCAGGTCAAACATGTTGCTGTTACTCCCAGCAGTTGTTGTCTGTTGTTTGGATAGAGGCAGCGGCGTCGTCTCGAGCGCTGCGAGCTGCGTCTTGAGGCTCCGACTACCGAGAAAGTCGTCAAAGTCCTCCGGATGCGTCGACCGCGAGATCGGATGGATCGGTGCTGCAGTCGTAGTCGCGGTCGTGTTGTTATTGGTACTGTTGGAACTGCTGCTCAGCATGGGCATGGCGTCCGCGAGGTCGTCGAGGTCGGCGTCATTGTTCGTACCCGACGCGGCCGAGGACGAGTACTCGGACGAACTGTGCGTCCGCGCCTCGAGACCGTGACCGCCAAGATGGTGGTGGTGGCGGCTCTGGTTTGTATGGTGCGATGGTGTCGTGAACGCACTGCCATCGATCGAGTGGCTGCTGCTACCACCGCTGCCGCCATCGTCGTCGAGCTTGCTCTCGGCGTACGACGCGCGCGAGAACGGCGAGCCCACGGCATGCAAGTTGCTGAGGCTCCGGGCGCGCACGAGGCGATCAAACACGTTCGACCGATCGAGGCGCTTGAGCGGCGTCGACCGCGCACGAGTGCCGCAGACTTTGCAGAGCCGGAGCTTTGACTCACCAATGAGCGGCAGATCGATCGTCTCGACGTGCGAGCAGTCCGAGCAGATGACTTCGCCGCACTTGCGGCAGTGGTGCTTGCGCCGGAGTGCGTGGAAGTTGCGCATACAGAGGTGGCAGCTCGTGCGCTCCTTGTCTTTCACCCACGTCGAGCGATGGATGTAGACCTGGTTGCTCAATCGGAGGTCCTCGACAATGCCCTGGAGCCGATTGAGACTTGCGAGTAGGATCGAGCTCACGCCCTGCGCGTGTTTCGATGGGAAGCTCCCACACACGATCACCTCGGTCTCATCGTCCGAGAGGCGGCGCCAGAACACGCCGAGCTTCGTGAGCTTGGACCGGTTCACGTTGTGCGTGTCCTTGAGCTCCATGCATCCAATGTTGTCGCCATCGGTCGACGTGAAGCACCAGATGTGTACTTGCTCCTGCCGATCGGTGTTCGGGATGAACGCGAGCGAGAGGTAGTCGACGACGCACATGTCGCGCTTGCCAGTGAGTCCCGTGTCAAAGACGCCCCACTTGGCAGTCACGACTTCGTCGGCCTGTTCGCAGAGCATCGACTGCTCGTCGTCCTGGTTACTGACAGTGTCCGCATCGAGCGACACGGCGTCGTACGACTCGCTACCGAGGAACGAGCACGACACGACGGGCATCGCGCTGCTGCTGCCGAGTTCGTACTCGCCGCCGTTCTTTTGCCAGTCGCTCGGACGGCTTGCGTCTACATCGGCGTCGTAGTGGCTCGGGTGGACTTTCGGCGCTGTGAGTTCGCTCTCAGATCGGCCGTGACGATGCTGGTTGTCGCTACTGCTGCGGTTCACAGGGTTCGTGACTGCGTGGAGGATGATCGTGTCGACAAAGTACTTGCCAAAGCACTTGCGCGCAAACTCGCGCCAGCTCTCGGTCGTCGTGTTCGAGATGACTTGGTTCAGTTCGTGCTCTTGGCATCGTAGGACCGTTGCAGCACGCACGAGGCGATACGACGCGGCCATGTTGCTCGTGTCTTTGCGGATCTGCGTACCGTCCTTCTCGGGCGGGACGTAGCGCCACTGGTCGTTGAACGACTGGTTCAGACACGCCGTTGCGTTCTGCTTTGCAAGTGCATACAGTCCGTCGTTCTTCTCCTTGTTCAGTGGGAGGCTCCGAAAGAACGTCGTGCGGAGCGGGAAGCCGCCAGTCGTGTTGCTCTGAGTGCTCGACGCCATCGTGTATCTATGGCGGTAGTGGTTTATCGGAAGCCTTGTGTTGGCTGCGTGTCGTGTCTTGCAGGCACGAGGCGATGAGCACGTCGACGGTGGTGGCAGTTACGAGGGCGAGGTCAGCAAAACTGTGCGCAGTGCAGTGCACGTGGTGAGCAGGTGCAAACGGCAAATGAGACCACGAGCGACGCGCGAGTCGAGTCGGAGTGTGCGTGCGTGCGTGTGTCGGATGTTGGGGTTGTCCACGTCGTCGTTGAGCTGCTCACACCACGCTTGTTGTTCTTTGTGCGCTGGCTCGGTGCGCACTTTCGTGTCGAGATGTTGCAGGTTGTCGTTGTCGTCGTCGTCGAGAGGCTGCTACTGCTGCACTTCGCAAAGTGATACTGTTGCTTGCTTTAGAGAGCAAGTGAAAGCACGATTTCGAAAGGTCGTTGATGCATTTCAAAGAAAAAAGCGCAGAACAATATTTGAACCAATACTGAAACGGCTGATGTTCCATACACCTGATTAGGTATCGCATACAAGCTCCCAATCTCGCAATGATGTTCACCTCCATATGATCAATTACTCAATTTCAAAGGTGGAGGAAACGGAATGTGGAAAAATGGCTAAATGTGGAACGAGTTACGTACGAAGCGGTGCGGTCGTTTCGTGTGTCGTCGCACTTTTCTTCTACCATTTGCGACTCGGTGTTTGTGGCTAGTTGCCGTCGTGGTTGTGACTGACTTGAGTCGTGCACTGCAATGTGTGAGCGCCAGTCCAAAAGCGCATCGGAACAAAGTTGTAGCAAGTTTGCTGCTGTACTCTTGCTGCAAGCTCCGTGTAGGGAATCGAGGAATCGATTGATGCTAATGATTTGCGAGCTCGCTGGCTTCTTCGTGAGCCAATTCACCGCCGAATCTGAATCCTCTACGTGTGCGACGCAGCACCTGTGTCCTGTTTTGGTTGTCTCTCGTTACTGCTCGCTCGCTGGCTACCAATGGTACTCCTGGTGCAGTGAGAAAGAGTCAGCCAGTCGGTGCTGCAGCTACATGGAAGGAAACCATACAATGCGATGGCTCAGTGGTGCGATGGCTCAGTGGAGTGAGATGCCTTAGCGTGGAAGTGCGCGCAATGTGCTCAGGAGCTAGCTCTCTCGCAAAAGTGTCCAGCACGCTTCAAGCACCGCGCCGCACGAAGAAATCGACATCCATGCCACCTCGACTGGATGCCAGCGGCGTACGTCATCATCGCAGCAGCCAACCCGCTGGATGCCAGCAGCGTGCGTCATGGTGCGTTACCCGCTGCTCGTTCTCGCATCCTCGGCAATCGCAACGTATTCACAACGCTGAGTCCAACGCGCACACTAAAGAAGAAAATGCGTCTGGACGCACGCAGTACTCGTCTGTGTCTGCTTCTACAATCCTGGCAGCAGCAGCAGCAATCGTAATCGCATATATATACACACGTGAATATGAGCAGCTTATCGTGCCTAGCATCAGTGCATTGGCAAGATGTGTCGTCAATCTGCCATTCATGCGTCTATCGATGGGAAGCACAGCAAGACCGAGTTGGCTGATGGTCGAGGTGGTGGTATTGGGATACATCTCAAGACCAAGTGCTGTCTGAGTCGTCAGCTATGCCTTGCTTTGCTGTGCCCACTTGCCTCACCTCGCACTACGTCTTACCGCACAATAGTTGGATTGTGGCTCCATTAAAATGCGTGCTGCGCACACAAGAATGGCTTCAACCTGTGGCACTGCAACCCACAGACGATCGATCGATTGGTCCAGGACGCATGGATGCACGCTTGGTTGCTTTGCCTGCAGCAACAACCTCGGCGCAAAGCGTGCTTTCTAGGCCGTTGTTGTTTAGAGTGTCAAGGGAAGCAGGTTGTCGATGTTGCAAACAAGTGTGAAAAGCACAACATTGATACTCTAGCAAGCTGTATGACGAGGTTTCGCAGCTTGCAGGACGACTGGTGGACCCGGCTGCCGCGATTGTGGCAGCGCGCATAGTGCCCACCCATCGTTTCTTGCCGACTGCCGGCGTCATGTGCGGCGACCGTAGTCTTGTTTCCTCGGATTCCTCGGTTGTTAATGCGGTCGGTAGTCAAGGTTGCGACTGTTCCGAGCCAGCGCAAACATCCGATCGATGATCTTCTTGGTGGTCAGTCGACAAAGCGTTGCGCGTCAGTGGATGGATTTCGACAATGACTGCCGACGTCTCCTCACT
>JAADWX010000233.1:0-31734 GCA_023336405.1 Globisporangium echinulatum | reverse complement strand
GATCTCGTGGGGCATACGCACAGCGATAACATCGTGACGCAACAGCCACTCGAGGCACGAACAAAACATGCGAGCTTGAGTTGTAATCTAGTAAACAGCGTTGCCACCCACACACAGCGCTCCATGTCAACACTTGTCGATGTTTTATCTGCTGTCGACTCGAGTTGTTCGTGTGCCAGCTGGCGACTCTCGTCATATTACGTTCCGCCATTCCTCGATGCTCATAACCCGTATGTGTACACACTAGCACATGCCGAGGCTTGCAGCGAACACGCAGCCACTCCTATCATCGTAGCGCTTGCTTAAACTTGTAAAACGAGCACCGCAAGATTCAGCAACTGAGTTACTGGATGCGACGTTACGAGCGTGCGGTCGTCAGCAGTTGCCATTGGTGCGGGGCTTGCGCTGCTACCATGGCTACCAGCTTTACCACGAGCTTGACGGCACATCCATCCGCAGCCTACTCTTCCAGCACACTCGCTCTAGAGCACAAAGTACGTCCGGATCTTCTTGGGCACTCCGTTGATCGAGAGCAACGTGTGATACTCGACCTTGAAGCCGTGACCCGGCGTGTCTTTGTTCATGCGCGCCCACGTGCTCTCACTGATGTGGATGCGGCCGGGCGTGCCGCTGCTCTCGAGGAAGTGCGCAATCGTCACAGTCTCGCCAAAGAGGTGATACCGCGGATCCTTACTCCCAACGACGCCTGCGAGCACAGGACCCGAGTGTACGCCAATGCGAATGTTCAGGTCCGGGAGGCCGCAGTTGCGCCGCAGCAGCGGCAGCGCCGCAAACATGTCGCTCGCGGCCGACACGACAGCAAGCGCGTTCGTCGGGCTCACGATCGGGCAACCGCCGACGACAAAGTACGCGTCGCCAATGATCTCGACCTTGTACAAGTTCTCCTTCTCAGCGATCGTATCAAAGCGCGTGTACATGTCGTTCAGGAACGCGACAAGATCCATCGCTGAGACCTTCGATGAGTACGCCGTGAAGTTGACCATGTCGGTGAAGAGCACGGTGACGTTGTCAAAGAAGTCAGCGATCGTCGCCTCTGGGTCCTCCTTGAGCTTGTGCACGATCGTTTCGGGCAAGAGGTTGAGAAGCAACTTCGTGATGCGCTGCTCTTGCTCGACGAGCTTGTGCTTTTGCGAATGGAGCGTGAGTTCGCGGTAGTGGTTGATGCGCTGCTTGAACTCGGAGTGGAACACGACCCATGCCTGGCCGGCAAAGAACAGCACGATGTACAGCGCGTTGCGACCGACGCGGACTTTGTCAGTGTCGGCGCTCAAGCCACACGCAGGCGCGATCACGAGGTTCGCGAGCAAGTACATTACGAGGATCGTACACCCGAGCGTGAACCGCAAGAGGAACGAGACGTTTGCAAAGTAGCACTGGTAGAGCGCGAGGACGCTCATGTACGCGTGGCCGAGCGAGTTCGCGGCGACGCTCTCAGTGCAGAGCACGACGGCCACGACGAGCGTCACAGCGACGCTCATGCGCTGCTCGTGATCGCGGAACGTGGGCGAGAACGTCGCAAAGAGGCACGCGATACACACGGGGTACATGACGCCAAAGTTGAGGAGGAAGATGAGGCGGCTCTCGGCAAACCGGCGCGTCGTGGCGAGGCGCACGGACTGGTACAGCGTCATGAACGGCTTGAGCACGAGGAAGACCGCGAGCGAGATGCGGAAGAACCGGAGCCACCGCGCGCGGTTCGCAAGCCGGTAGCTCTCTTCGAACTCAAACGCCTCGCGCGAAAGGCCGTCGCATCGTCGCTGTCGGTGACTGTGCACGCGCAGCAGCACTTCGAGCCGCGTGAGACCTTTCGGGAGCTTCATGATCTCGGTCGGGTTGTGGTTGTGGGTCACGTCTGCGTCCGCGTCGTCGTCGTCACCGCCGCCCGTGCCGTGCTCCTCGGCGTCCTCGACGATGTCAAAGATGTTCTCGCGCGCGACCGAGCGCTTGCTGTTCGCGATTGCAGCTAGCGGCAGCGGCCGCACTGCTGTCATCGTACCGCGCCTCTCCGTGAGCGCGACGGAATGTGAGCCTGGCGCCGACGTTGGCGTCGCAGCGATCGCTGCAGTTTCGACGTCGCTCGTCGTGATCGCTGCCAAGTGGTCGGACACGAGCGCGTCACGCGTCGTCGCTGCGGTCGGTGGTCTTGTGGGTCCAGCGATCGTGCGCAAGTGTGCGAGTGAGCTTTGCCTTGCGAGATTGCCTTCGAGGTCGTGGACGCCGACGTGACTGGTCTGGCGCCGCGGATGGCGTGCGTTCGTTGCGCGAGGTGACACAGCACCATTTTCTGCAGCAGTAGCGAGTAGTGGTAACATCGTAGAAGCGTTGTGGTTGCTGTCGCCAGCCGTGGGCGTCGACGCACTCTCGCCATCTTCTGGGATCGTCTGGACGGTTTGGATGAGCAGACTCGCGCGGCGTGTCGGCGGCGATGTTGTTGTCGCTGTCGCGATCGTAAGCGGCTCGCCTGCGCCACTCGGTCCAGCTACGGCTGCAGGCGCTGTCGGTGCGATGGTCGGCAGCTGCTGGTACGGGATGACGTACGTGTCTTTGCCGCGTAGAAAGTAGGTGCTCAGGTCGCCGCGGCCTTTGACAAAGACCTTGCCGCGGTACGTCGTGAAGTAGCTGTCGCACAAGATGCGGTGGGTCGCCTCCGTGATCTGAATCTGCCCCGGCAAGTTCGTCGTCTCCATGCGCGACGCGACGTTGACGGTGTCGCCAAAGAGCTTGAAGCGCGGGTTTCGGATCCCAACGACGCCGGCCATGAGCGCACCCGAGTTGACGCCGATGCGGATGTTGAGGTTCTGCACGAGGTTGCCCCAGGGCTTGCGTGCGACCTTGTCGCTCACTTCTGGGAGGCACCGGATCATGTCGAGCGCGAGGTTCGCGACGAGCTCGGCGTGGTTCGCGATCGGGTCGGGGCAGCCGCCGACGACCATGTACACAGCGCCGATCGTCTCGACTTTGTGCACGTGATGGACGTCCACGAGCTTGTCAAACTTGTAAAAGATGATGTTGAGGAGCTCGACGACGTACTGCGGCTGGAGGCGCGACGACAGGAAGTCAAAGTCGCAGACCTCGGCAAAGAGGACCGTGGCGTCTGCGTACGCATCGGCAATGAGTTCGCGGCCGCTCTGGAGCTGCACGACGACAGTCTCGGGGAGCATGCTGTTGAGCAACAGCTTCGACCGCGTCTCCTCGAGCTTGAGTTGCTCTTGTTGGAGCAAGACCATGAGCTCGCTCATGTAGCTCACGCGGATGGCAAACTCGCGCGACTGGCTTGGGAGGAGGATGAGGAAGTAGAAGAGACAGGCGTAGAGCGTCTCGCTCGACACGCGCTCGCGGTTCGCATTACGCTGCGCGGGGTCGTCGCCGTCTGGGATGTGCACGAGCATGACAAAGACGTAGATCATGAGGTACAGCAGACAAAAGACCGAGCACGGGAAGAACCGAATCGGCGTGCAGCTGTAGATGTACATGATCACGAGGCAGACCCAGGACACGCCGTAGTCGTTCGTGACCTTGTTGTACGCGAGTGGGTAGCTCGCGACGACGGCGACGCAGAACCACGTGAGCCAAAAATCCTGTGCGTAGCTGTGCGTGCGCGCGCGGACGTACGTGAGTGCGATCACAGGCAGCACGACGACGACCTTGAGCGCGACAACGAGCGTAAACTTGGCGATCTTGGTGTTTCCGACGTACTTGGACGCCTTGGTCGGCGCAACGGAGCTGCTCACGTTGAGGTCGCCCCAGAGTACGAGGTAGTCGTACCCGAACGTCACGAGCATGAAGATCACGAGCGCCGTGAGACCGCGCTGGTAGAGTCGTCGCTGCGAGTTGGCGTAGTACTTGGTAAACGACTGCTCCATCTTCGCAATCACAGTCGACGACGAGATGCTCACGAAGTAGAGCGTGATGTAGTGGATCGCGACTTCATCGAGAATCTTGATAAAGATGGTGAACTCGCTCAGAGCCTTCGCGCGCGACGCTGAGCTGTCGCGCGAGCGCTCGATCGTCGATCGCGTGCGCATCGAGTCGCGGCTATCGGGCACGATCTGCGAGTGCTTTGTATGTGCGCCATTCGAGCTCATGCGCGTGCTGCGGTGCTTCATGCTCCGATCCGATTGCACCATCGACGGCGCAACGCTCGACGAGCGTCGCATCTGCAGCGCACTGTTCTTGCGCTTGGCAGTCGGCGCAATCGCGTTGAGCGAGCCGCCGAGTGTGTCGTTCACTGTCGAGAGGACGGATGCAGTGGCCGCTGACGACGGCGCAGCGGGCATCACAGTCGCTGCTTTCGGCATGGCGCTCTGCGACTCGAACGCGGGGATCTTGCGGCTCATCGTCATCGTGTGTGTGCAGACCCACGGTGGGGACTGGAGGCACAACAGTCACGATGCCAGTGGCGTCTCAGTCGTTCGTCCTCACATTGGAGTGTATGTATGCTCATATCTGACGCGTCGCCTGACTTGCTTGGTGACGAAACGGATGCGAAAGTCTTGACACATTTAGCATTTGTGCGTGGCGAGTTGGCAATGAGCGAGTGACACCACCGATTCGACGATTGAGACAAGTATATCGTCGACACTCATCGTTGTAAAGGGAACGCTAGCTTCCAGCAGCATCGTCATTCTACACCGACAAACTGCTGTGAAGAATCGGTTTGCTGGATCAGCTAGCAGCGATGAGCATCTGTACGTGCAACCGCGCTGAACTAACGACAAGCGATGCATCGAGTGCCAGCGCACAGCGCGATAGCTCACTTCTGATAAACGAGTGTGTACGTCTACGAACGAGTACGAGCTGGACGCGTTCGGCTATCTTGACGTTCAAGTGTTTCGATTGTCGGATTAGCCTCTGGCGTCCTAAACTATGAACTAGAGAGGAGCGAGTTGCGTCACGTCGCGGGTAACACGGATCCGAGGACAGCGTTCAACGCTGATGCCGCTGTTGGCACTGGTACGAAGAGTGCGATCACGCATTCGAGTGCTGAGGTGTAGCGAGTCTCAATCAACTCCATGTATGAGCAGCAGACAACACCGAGCTATTCCGCGGCCATGTCAACGCGCTCAACACAGCTTGACCTCGACTGCCTCGATCTTCTGCACTCCATCACCACTTCCACAAAGTCAAATGATCTCGCTTCTGATGGCATCGCACGCGCAAACCCGACAGTATGTTCCTTGTACCCAGTGTCAGCGAAGAAGTCGAGCGCGGTTTGTAAGCCAGGCACACTTGCATCCAAGCCCTCGAAGCTGAAAAGCTCAATGCTGTCGTCACCTCCTGCAAATCAGGTCGTGTGGCTTGTGCAGTCAGCGCCTGATTCAGCCGCTGGATATTCCAGCTCGACTCCTGCTTGCTCATTCATATGTGTGCGGCGTCTTGGCTGATGCGCCTACTGGCAGCTCATGACAAGGCTCATGTCAGAGCAGTTGGTTGAGTGGGTTGGCAATGACGAATCGAGACGTCTCGACCAAGTCTTTACATCTCGACGCGCGGTGCCGAATGCATCGCTGCTCACTCAACACGCACGCGAGCAAGCAGACGCTGAGCATACTGCGATCTGTCGATTGCACTACAGCGTTGTCGCTCAATCGAGAGCGGACTGGACAATGACGATGAGCGCTGACTACCCAGCGGGAGCCGCTGCGACGACCACAACGCGACGCACAAAGTGTTGCTGTCGCGTTGTGACTCGCAGTGGCATCTGTGGCCGAGAGCTGCCGGTAATGCAACAGTGGGCAGCAGCAGGCGCTCCAAGGCGAGCACGCAAGTCGAGTCGATAGCGATTGCTGCATAGGGCCAAGATCGACCGTGCATTCCGACCTGCATATTCACATGCACAGGCTCATTGCTCATGTACACACACACAAGCTGGTCGCCGCTCCCGCAGCCGCCGCTACTGCAACTGTTGTTGGTCGTCGTCCTTTGTTGTTGTCCATGCGGTGCTCTACGTCAAGCGTCAAAGCGACTTGATCGCGAATAGGGATCGCCTCGTTTCTGTCGTCAGTTCGACATTATACTGATGTAATGTATACTCAGAGTCCAATCCTTTTTTGGGAATTCAGACCAAACCAAAAAAATGTTCCGAATTTTTCCACCCACCCGCACACCATCTATACTGAACGCAAGTGCAATGCGCCTGCCTCCATTTTGCGACGAGCACCACGTGCGTCGAGCACGCTCGCTCACTCGCCCACCCGCACACTGCTTGCCCTGCCCGCACGTACATCAAGCAGCAAGTACGAAGCGAGTACCGACGGACTGACTGACTGCTGCGAACGGCAGTGACCTCGACAACGATCGCCGCGACGACCACCATGCGCTCGGGCGCCACAGCCGCTCCCAGCAGGAGCGACGTTCGTGCTGCGCCGCGCGTCCAGCAACAGCAGTATGAGATGCAGACGCTGAGCAGGGCCACGTCGCTGTACGATGTATATCCGCTCACAGCAGCGCCGCGCAGCAGCTACGACCGCGCACCGCATATCGCACGTACACGCTCGCAGCACGACCTTGACGCGGCGTTAAACGGCCGCGACGATCGCTTTCACACGTCGCCGTCCGTTGGCGCGCTCTTCACAGACAACAACAACGAGGCTAACGGCAGCGCTGCAGTCGACAAGGTACGTCACCGCTGCCGTCTCTGTCGTGCATCACGTGTCTAGTCAGCGTGACGACTGAACTGACAGCGCAGATATGTATGTTTGGGCCTCATCCCGACACTCGACAGCGTGCGAATGGCGGCCGCTCCGGTTCGCTCAGCTCGACGTTCGGTAAGCTCCCTCACGAAGTGTATGAGACAAAGGAGCGGTCCAAGGTCCTGAGCGTCCTCAAGCGCCGCGGCAAAGCGCCTGGCGCGTCGACTGACACATCAACGCTCCAGTCGGCGCCTGCCAAGTTCACAGCCGACGCCGTTGTGTGCGCTGGGACGCTCACAAAGGAGGGCTCGTGGCGCCGCAACTGGAAGTCGGTACGTCTGTGTGTCGATCTGTCGATCTGTATGAGTGTATACGAAGCGACTGACGCGCGTGACTGCATGTACGTACGCTAGCGCTTCTTCATCCTGCGGCGCGACTGCCCGAGCCTGTGCTACTACACGTCCGAAGACAAGCTCGAGTTGCTTGGCCACGTCCCGATCGTGCCCGACACGATCGTGCTCGACAAGAGCAGTAGTGGCCAAGCACCCTACCGCTTCCAAGTGCGCACTAACGCCAAGACGTTGCTGTTGGAAGCCGAGACGCGCGCGACGCAGCGCGAGTGGATCGACGCAATCCAGGACCTCGTCGACCGCGTGCGCGCCGACAAGTTTCGCGCGTCAGCGACAGCGCTCACGCGCACGAGTCTGATGGACCGCGAGTCGAGTGACTCACGGAGTCTCGCAGCTGCTGCAGCTTCTGCTGCTTCGACGCTCGCGCGTCGGTCGTCCGTGCCGCGGGCCGCGAGCGTCTCGACACTCCCAACAGCGTCCGCGCCGCCGGTTGGTCATAGCGCGTTCTCAGTCGACGCGGTTGAGTACGTCGCAGCGTCCGTGACGTCGCCGACGTCTGGGACCAACAGCAGCACCCTACAGTCGCGTCCGGACGGTCAAGACGACTCGAATCCGCTGTTCACGCCGAGCTCACGCGGCTTCTTTGACGACCCGAGCATGGACTGGGACAAGTTACTCGAAGCGAGTTCGTCGTCGTCGTGGAACGGCGAAGCGTCGGACGTCGACAACGACCTCGACGACAACAACGCGTTCCATCACTTGATAGTGAGTCAGCGCACGCTGACCGCAAGCAACGCGCTCGAGCCCATGGCGGAAGACCAAGTCGTCGACGGCTCACGGCAGCAGCAGCAACAGGCCGCAACATCGTCGGCTACTGCCGCCCGCGACCGTAGCGCAAGCCATCAGATCACGATCGTGCATCGTAGTCCTGGAGCCGTCATGCGGCGCCGCCGTGAGCTCTACGACCTGTCGATCGAAGTGACGTTGGGCCGGCGCTGCAAACTGTTGCGGAACGACGCCGCGAGCGATCGCACGGGCTGCTTCCTCCGCATCAGCGGGTACCTCAAACAGACCAAGGACCTCGTCGACGTCGGCACGACGGACGCGATCAAAGTCGCGACACTGGTCGCAGCAGGCGAGCGCCGTGCGAGCGTGCCGTTCACGGTCGTCGTCAACGCCGAGCTCGCGCAGTTTGCGCAGCTGCGCTTCACGCTCTACAAGTGCTCGCTGAACCAGAGTCCGGGCACGGCGCAGGCATGTCTTGGTGTTGGCCGGTGCCACGTGACCGACAACTTTTTACGGTCGATCCCCAAGACGATCAACCTCCTTGACAAGACGACACGCGAGTCGAACCAGGACGCAGTCCCAGTGCGGGCGCCTTCGACCTCGGTGTCGTCATTGCTCGATCCGTACGCAGCGTCGATGTCGGTGACGTCGCCGACGGCCGCCACGTCGTCGTCGACGATGGACGAAGTCGTCGCCGAGACGCGACGCGGCGGCGCGGCCATGAGCTTTGCGCCGCCACCCGATGGCATACAGATCGCGATCACGGCGTTCCCGTCGCTCGCGCCGCAGGAGATCCTCGCGACGACTGGCGTCGACATGGCGAGCGCCAAGTACCTCATCCCCACGACGCTCAGCGACTCTACGATGACCGACCCGATGACCAACAACAGCCCTACGAACGATCTGGTGCGGCCGCTGCCGCAGCGCCAGAACAGCGCGCGCGTGCTCGTCGACAACAGCAGCTTTGTCGTGCCGGCCGACGCCGTGCGGTTCGTTGCAGTCGACGAGCTCCTGCGCGTGCCGCGGAGTACGTTCGCACTACCGCTCGCGTACTTGGACTACGTCGAAGAAGAGGTGCATGAGCGATCGCAGCGCCTGCGCAAGCTGCTCGCGAGCCGCTCGAGCAGCCACGCACACGTTGCGCTTGTCGAGTATGAGCTCGAACACTGTCGCAAGAAGACCGAGGAGTACGTCAAGCAGCGGCAGTTTGTCATGCGGCAGGAGAAGCGATTGCTCGATGAGCAGGCCGACGGCCGCGTCGCCGACGCTGTGCGCGTATTGCAGAAGGACAAGACGAAGGACAGCAAGACGAAGGACAGCCGAGACAGTAAAGACAGTAGGGACAGCAAGGACGCGAGCGACGTCGTCGCGCCGTTCAAGCGCAGTACGTACAAGAGTCTCGATGGCTGGCAGTTCTTACCGACCAACATGCAGGACCAGTTCCTCTGCGCCGTACAGCCCGGTGGCGCGCCGCCGCGCGTGTGGCACACGATGACAATGGGCTGCCCCGCTGCACACACCAAGGGCTTTGCGAACGGCGGGTACCCGCACGCCGACATGAAACCGAGCGAGTACAACAGCGTCGTGCTGCCGGCCGCAACACCGAGCAGCACCGGTAGCAACGGCTCACGCTATGGCGGCAGCAACCCGGCGACGTCGCCAGTCAACGACGCGCTCTTGGACGAGCCGTGTACGTCGCCAATGGGCGGTCCGTCCGCGGCGGCGTCGACGCAGACCGAGAAGACGCGGCGCAAGAGCAGAGTGAGCGGCGCCAAGAGCGGCGCGTATCACCACCCGACGGTCGACGAGTCGCTCGCAGCGCTCAAGACGCGGCTCGAGCTCAAGGACCGACTCGATATCATCGGGTCGCAGATCCTGTCGGCCGCTGTCGCGTGTGTCATTGCAACGCTCGACCTCGCAGCTGCTGGTAGTGCGGCGCACATCGCGCAGCTCGTGCACGCACCGCGCTTTGGGTACCTCGTGAACTTTGAGTCGTTACTAAGTACGCAGGGCAAAGAGCTTGGGATGCTTGAGGACTTTGCGGCCGGCGCCAAGTGGCTCCGAAACGTCTTTGTCGCGTTCCGTAAGCACGCGCACACGGGCGCGCACTTTGTGATCAAGAACTACTCGCCCGCCGACCGGCGCGCACTCGCCCCCGGTGCAAATACAAACGAGAACAGTTCGTTCGACGCAAACAGCAGCGCTGACTATAGTGGCACTGCGCACAGTAACAGTGGTCCGAGTCGCAGTGGCCACTACTTGCTTGTGACGATTGGCGTCCACGAGCAGCATATCGCAGTACTACCGCCGGCATTGCAGACCGGCAGTCCGTTCCGCCTGCGCTGTGTGCTGTTCACACAGGGCGTGAACGAGAAGCAGTCGCTCGTGCACGCGTACAAAGCGAGTGCTGTCAAGGTCCAGGAGCGGATAAACCGCGACAACCTTGACGAACTGAGGGACTTGTATGCAATCTATAGGCGGCTGTATGCGCGGAGCAACAGCGACTCGACACTCGATACGTTGTTGGCGCAGATCGAGTACCACATTTGCTCACCGGCGAACCAGTTCAAGAAGAACGTCGCGCTGCTGACCGACACGTCCGACTTTTGCCGCGCGCTCGGTGCGGCGCGTGTCACGTGCTGCAAGAGCGGGAAGGACAGGACCGCGATGTCGGTCACGCTCGAGCAGGCGCGGATCTGCATGGCCGAGTTGAGGGCAACGCAGAGCGCGACGCTGTGTGCGAGTATGCGGCTGTACGGCGTGCGCCGGAAGAATGTCTTCCTCAACACCAAGGCCGACAAGTTTGCGTTCAACGAAGTGCAGCGCAAGATGCTGCCCGAGGCCTACAAGCCGCCGCCCGGGACGTACAAATCGGGCAAGACGTAACAGGCGGACTTGTATATTGTAGAAGCGGACTTGTAATTGCGTGTAGTGTCGAGTATTTAGGACAAATGCGAACTCAGCAGCGCCGTTGGCGGGTTGGGAACATGCCCGACGCAACGAGCCACGCGCTGAGGTCGGGCGAGATCCACGCTGGCTGGTGGTACAGCGGCCGCGTTGCTGCTGGCGCTGTTGCTGCTGCTGCGTCGGTGATGTGCGCTTGTAGATAAGAGACTGCGGGAAGAGCGTCAGGGGAAATAGGATCAGGATCCGAATCAGTAGGAGGCGCAAGCTCGCCGCACGACGATGAACCGAACGGAGGCTCGTTGTTGTCTGCACACGCATGACTGTCGTCGCTCTGCGTATGTAGTGGCTCTGCAACACCCTGCTGTTGGGATGGCTGCTGGTGCTCGCGCTCGCGATCACTCTCGCTGTCGTTACTATCAGACGCTCTGCTCGCGCTGCTCGATTCGCTCCCGTCACTTGCATCGCTCACGCCGTCACCCTCGCTCCCGACACTCGCACCGGATTGTGCGCTGCGTCTGCCAACGTCGCTGTGTACTGGCACTGGCTGTCGCGACTGCTTCTGTTTTGTGGCTGGGAACGCATAGAGGAACTGGCGACTCGGCAGTGCTGGCAGCGAACTCGAGCGCGCGAGTGCGTCCGTCGCAGCAGACACGTGCTTGAGCTGCGCGAACTGGGCGACAAGCGACGACGTTGCGCTTTCGTGTCGCGTATTGCGCTCGTCGATGTAGGCAGCAGATGCACGCGGCGCCCACGTAGCATGCGACGTCTGCCACGACCGCTTCTCGCGACGCACGCGCTTCTTGCAGCGCCGTCGCTTCAGCCGCACCGGCTTGCGCTGGATCGGCGACTGCAACGCGCTCTGGCGCGTGTCGATTGGCGGTGGCAGCAGCATCGAGACCTCGAATGTCAAGTGCGAACGCAGCGGCTCTGTCGCGACGTTGACCGGCACGAGCAGCGGTGCAGCAGCACCTTTCGTTGGAAACTTGCCAGCAGGAGCTGCTGCTATAGGTGACGTCTTGAGCGGTGACAGTCGCTGCAGCGTCTCTGTCTTCTCGGCAATCTGTTCGAGCACCGACAGAGACGTTGTACTTCCACTCGCAACCGCCATGGCGTCGGCTCCGCTGTCGTTACCACTGTCTAGTGGTACACGTGCGAGTCGCGCCATGGTCGCCATCATGCGCAGGAATCGCTCGCCGAGCCGTAGCTGTTGCTGCTCTCGGTCAGTGACGCCATCGCAGTCGTCTGCATCGCGCGTGACACCATATTCTGCATGGCACTCTCGCAGGATGTCGGTGCCGCTTGTTGCATCTGCGTCTACTTCTGCGAGCTCGTTCGATAGCGTCTTGTGATGCTCAACGTTGCGTTGACGCTCGATGCGTGCGCGGATGGCAGCACGCACGCGTCGTCGCTCCTGCGCGTTCGTCGACTGCTGCAATGCGCCAGTATTCGCTTTAGTTGGGCTACGTGCCTGCAGTTGATCGCGTGGTACAAGCGCGAGTCGCGGTGGCGCCTTGCGCTCGACGACCGGCATGCTGCTGTCGTGCTGATGAGCAGCTCGATCAACTCGCGACGTTTCGTGGGTCATGAGAATTCGTGTGGACATCTCACAATCCTTCAGTATGTCACAAGTCATTTTGCCAATACTCATCTAACAGCATATGCTATTTACAAGGCTCCAAACAAACCCGCTGTCCATCAAGCCCATTCAATCTCAGCGCACAAGCTCCCGCAACAGCAGCGGCAGCAGCAGCAGACGACGACAGCGAGAGAGCAATGGCGCGCGGCGGCACCGCGAAGGCGCCTAACAGCGGCAACAACAAGGCAGCGCCGACTGCTGGGAAAGCAAAGAGCAAGGGCAAGGGCGGAGGCAACAATGAAGACGTGCGGCGCGAAGCGCCACTGCAGGCGATCGTGTTTGCCGACTCGTTCACCGAGACGTTCCGCCCAATCTCGCTCGAGATGCCAAAAGTGCTGCTGCCGCTCGCGAACGTGCCGATGCTCGAGTACTCGCTCGAGTTCCTCGCGTCGTCGGGCGTGAAAGAGGTCATTCTCTTCTGTACGCACCACGTCGAGCAGATCGAGACGTTTGTGCGCGAGCGCTCGCAGGTCGCAAAGCGACTGACAGTACAATGCCTCTCGAGTCCGTCGTGCGTGACCGCAGGCGACGCGCTGCGCGAGATCGACCGGCAGCAGCTCATTACATCGAACCCGTTCGTGCTCATGAGCGGCGACGTCGTGGCGAACGTCGACCTCGCAGCCGCGATCGCCGAGCACAAAGTGCGCAAGCAGCGCGACGCGACGTGCATGATGACGTCGATCTTCAAAGAGATCGAGCCGACAGCGGCTGGGACCGCTGGGATCCGCCCGCTCGCGGACGAGCTCGTTGTTGGCATCGACCGCATGACGTCGCAGATCGTGCTGTACGAAGACGACGCATCGAAGCGATCGACGCGGCTCGCAACGGTCTTCCTCGACGACCACGCGCAGATTGCGTTGCGCGCCGACTTGCTCGACTGCTACATTGACATCTGTTCGCCCGAGGTCTTGCTAAAGTTCGCTGAAGATTTTGACTACCAGGACTTGCGCCGCGATTTCTTGCACAACGAAGTCCAGAATTTCGAGCTCGGGAATAAATTCTATGGCAAAGTCGTGACCGACGCGTTCGCGGCGCGCGTCATGGACCCGCGCACGTACAGCGGCATTGCGCACGCGCTGCTCCAGCGCTGGGTCTTCCCGATCGTCCCGGATGCAAACTATCTCGGGACCCACGACGCGACGTACTCGTACCACCGCAATATGGTCTATAAAGAGGACAACGTGAGTCTCTCGCGCACGTGCGTGATTGGGAGGGAAACGATGGTAGCGGCGCACGTCAGCGTTGGCGACCACTCGTGCGTCCGGAAGAGCGCACTCGGGCGCAACTGTACGATTGGGAACAACGTGACGATCGACAGCAGCTTCTTGTGGGCAAACGTCGTGATCGAAGACGACGTGACAATCACAAACGCGATCCTGTGCGACAACGTCGTCGTGCGCAAGGGCGCGGTCATTGGCGACGGCTGCGTGCTGTCGTTTGGTGTCGTCATTGGCGCAGGCTTTCAGCTTGAAGCGTACTCGAAAGTCACGACTGCTGCGCCGATCGAGCCAGACGACGAGTTTGAATCGTCGTCCGATGAGGAAGACGATGACGATGACGATGGCACTAGCAAGCGGACTACGAATACGACGGGTCCGACGACGGGTCCGACGGTTGCAACGGACGCAACGGGCGCGCTCGTGTGGGACCCGAACGACGTTGGTGTCGGTGGCGTCGGCCGCCTCTGGACGCTCGACGACGACGACATCCACGTCGACTCGGACGACGATGACGACAGCGATGACGGTAGCAATACCGATTTGACTACCACGAAGCCCAAGCTACCGTTGGCCACGCGTCGCCTCAACAAGCTCAAGACGCAGCTCATGGGCGCGGCCGACATCGTTGCACAGCAGACGCGCAAGTGGCGCGACTGGGAGACGCTCAGTCTCTCGGACGACGACGACGACGACGACCTCGACGGGCTCGACGACCTCGCAGCGTTGGACATTCCGTTCAGTCAGATCATCACGGAGAACGTCCTGAACGGCGACGCAGCGAACCACGCAGTCGACGACGTGTTCATGGAGATCAAGAGCTCGAAATTTGCGCACAACCGCTCGTTTGCCGACGTGCTCGACGCGATGCTGCCGGCCTTGCTCGAGCGTGTCGCAGCAGTCGATGGTGAGCCACCGATGAGTGTGCTTGCGCGTGTCCGCGCCAAGTTTGACAAGTGGACGAGCGTCATTACCAAGTGCCTCGTTGAGAAGGCCGATCATATTGCTGTGATCCATGCGCTCGAGTTGTTTTGTGTCGCGGACGCCCATGCGCGTGTGTGGCGCCCGCTCTTTCGGTTCCTGCTCCAGATCGCGTACGACCTCGAGTGGGTCCCCGAAGACGTGATCATTGCGTGGCACCACGAGCGCGTAGCGCAAGATGCAGAGGCCGACGCGCGTGCTGCGCTTGCGCAGACGCCGGCGGTCCAGGAGTTTGTCGACTGGCTCCAGGACGACGAGGAGGATAGTGATGACGATGACAGTGACGACGATGAGGAGGAGGACGAAGACAGTGAGGACGAATGAGTGAGTGGTGTGTTGTAGCGATCGAGTGTGCGAGCTGCAATACACGGATGCAAGTCCGCTAGTTGCGATGGATGGACGTCGGACGCGTTGGTGTCGCGTGCTGTCGTTGTTCGTCCTATACGATGATGATGGTCGATGGCCTCGGTGGTCAGTCGTAGTGCTCGCTTGTTCGTGTCGAAGTGATACGTAGCCAGACAGACAGTCTAGATAGGGAGTGTCGTGCTTGAAGCTGCCAGTACTGATCGTCTGTGATGAGAGACACTAGGGTCGAGACAGCGCGCGGTGAGGCACATCGAGCGTCAACATGGTCGCCAGCAGTGTATGAGCCGTCCCATACCACGTCCGACACTTCAAGCCATCGCCCCATCATATGTGCTCGGTCACTTGTCTTTGTGTCGTATGGGTCGGTCGCTGAGCGGTGCTTCGGCTATCGGCACTCTGTTGGGACTACGACGCGCGCGATGGCGTTCACTCCGATGCGCAAGGTCCGCGACGGCCAGATGACTATGTGTGTATAAGTGAGTGTGAGCAGTCTGTTGACACTCGTGACGTCGCCGTTGTTGCTACGAGCTAAAAGCCGACGTGAACGTGCGACGCCCGAGTCTCGCATGCACGTCTTGTCGTAGCAAACGAGTGGCTCCGATCGTACGAGGTCTGTCCATCTGTCCATCTGAACTTGTTGGGACTGCGCCATGTGATTCGTTCGTTCGTTCGTCGCTCGCCGTTCAGCATGTTGCAATACACGACCGCGATTGTGCGGACGGACGCGAACGCATCTCGAGCGCAGCGATGACGGCGGCGACTCGCATCTCGCGGTTCGCGTTGCGCGCATACGCGTCGCGGATTGGCGCGTTGAGACTTGCAGCAGCAGCAGCATGTTCGTTGCAAGTCATGTCTTGGTGCGCGATGTGCTGATGGATAGACGCAAATGTCGATAACAGCGTCATGTGACGTTCGTATGCTGTGTGCGAACGCGTTGTGTCACGCGTTTGCTGCATCAGCATGTTGCGCTTGTCGAGACGCACATCAATGAGTGAGCAACGTAGCGCCATGCATGTCATCAGCAAGTGGCAGGATGCAGGTCATTGCGCAGCGAGTCTAGCGCAAAGGTGACCACACAGATACAAGCAAGAATCAATTGGCAATCATAAGTGAGCGAGATGGAGAGATGCGATACAAGAGCATCGTAGTGATAGACAGTATCGACGCACCCATATTGCTGCTACGTCATGCCGACGAGATGCGTGTGTCCGACGAGATGCAAAGGTGTCGGACATCTTGCTGCAGTGTCTTTGTGCTGTTTGCGTGCCTGACGAAATATTACGTAATAGACTATGCTATAGCAGAGTCTCACTCCGAAATCTTCACCAAGATTTTGCTGGACGCCAAACGCGCACTGGCCGCCAACCATTGCGATCGCCGACACTCACTTCGAACTGGCGCTCACTGTGGACTTGTTTAAAGACTTGTGTGGATATGCGTTCGCGGAGAGCATGAGCACACGCAAGCAGGAAGCATGAGGCCAGCACCAGCTTTGCAGCCGCGTCATTTCCGCGTTGGTGCTTGGCGCAGCGCTGAGCTTCCATTTCGCACAAGCGATTTCGCAGAAAGATGCCTTGCAGTTGCATAGTTTGGATGTCAGTATACTCAATGCACAACAAGCTGATTTTCAGCCACGTTGCAAACTTTGCGTGCTATGCAAATGGTGAGACTCGGATCTTTTGTGACTGCAAAAACCGAATTTGTATGCATCCTATTCATTCGCTGCTATTGCACAGACGGGCGACAGCTCTGCAGCTTGAAAAGCCAAGCCAAGGGGCATGCCGATGGATGATGCCCTCGCTTTCCGCCCAGCAGCGCTCACGCCGAGTCGAGTGCACCAGATCCCATTTCGACTCGCGGCTGCTCACGCACAGCAGCAGCAACAGACGCTCTCTCGTGAGTAGCAACCTCAACCACCACCGCACACGCAAAGCGCTCGCTCGCTCGCTCAGCTTTGACTGCGCGCAACTCGCCTCACTCTTCTTCATCGACAAACCTCCTGACGCTGTGCGCGTCGGCAGTTCTGACGCGACGCGTGACTCACTGCTTCTTTGCTTCTTCGCTTCTTCGGTCTCCCGTTTCGTGGTGATCACTGCACGGCCATTCGCAGTCGCCGCTGCCTCCTACTCACTCGCTTATCGTCAAGCGACCGCACACACACACACACGCGCATCACCAAGCACCAACAGCTACATTACCAGCTACCATGTACTGGTCAGCTGCAATGTCGCTCAAAGCGCCAAGCCGTGACAAGTCAACAACCAACAACTACGGCTCGTTCCGACCGGCACCATCATCGCGTGCGAGCAGCTTGACGAGCTGCGGCAGCAGTAGCAACGTGCGCATTCCACAGAGCATCCCCGAGCACCAGTGCGTGCTCCAGTTCACGTCGCCGCGGCTCCAGCACTTTGAAGAGCACAAGCTCGCCGAGCTGTACGAGCGCGAGTATGACGCCTCAAAGACAACAACGACGACGACTGTGACGGTCACCGCGTCGAAAGCATTGCAGCTGTTGCTGCTTGCAAGCCGCAAGCTCGACGCGTACAGCAGTGCGACTGCACCGTCAACAGCATCGACTGACAGCAACAGCAGCAGCGATGAGGACAAGCCAAGTGCGTTTGCGTACACGGCGATCGCGTTGCCGGACGACGCAGCCGCGGCGCTCAATGGCTCGTTCGCATCGAAAGCCGCACAGGAGATGGTCGCAGCGGCCGCCCAAGCTGCTGCTAACGACGACGACAGCGAGCAGCTCAACTACTGGATGCTCGAGCGCGAGCGGCTCCGTGCAAAGCGCGAGCGGCGGCATCTGCTCGCAAAGCACGCGGCCGCAGTTGGTAGCGCAGTCAACGACAATGAGGGCGAGCCAGCACCAGCGTGGCGCACGGCTGCGATCATGTGCTCGGTGCCGCTGTTGCTCGTGCTCGCGTTTGCGCTCGTCGTGCTGCTGTCAGGCGATGGCTCAGCGTCGGCTACTGCAGCGACAGTAGGCAGCAGCAACGCCCATGCGCCAAGCGCGTGGGAGTATTTTGTGAGGACTGTTACGGGCGAAGCGAGTGCTGCGAGTAGCGCAGCAGCGCGGCACGCAGCACTGCGAGGAGGCGTCAGTGGCGCTGCATGACTGTCGTTAGTGTTGTATGAGACCCATTATTACCAGTTGCAAACCCAACCAGCACGATATTCCGGTGTTATTGATGATCACACTAAATGGTGTGTGGTTCCCATACTATTGAGTGCTGACTACCATGACGTCAAGTGGCAAATCACGTCGTCAGAAACAGGTTCAGAAGCCCTTTGAGGTACGCGACGATCTCGCCAGCGCCGAGCTTCGACTCGCCGTAGATGCGATCAACGAACGTGATCGGGACCTCGGCGATACGGAAGCGCCGCTCGCGCGCGCGCACGAGGATCTCCATCTGGAAGACGTACCCGAGACCTTGGATCGCGCCCATGATGTCGTCGATGACTGCACGTTTATAGAGTCGGAAGCTGCCCGTGAGGTCCGACACTGACGGGTTCAGTAGGACCGTTGCGAGGTAGTTTGCGACGCGACTCGTGAGCTTGCGGCGCAAGTCCCAGCCATAGACCTACGAAGTGTATAGCGTCAGTGCTGTCTATACCATACAATAGGACAATAGGCGGTGGACATTAAGGACGTACACCGCCACCTGGGATGTAGCGCGTGCCCGTGACAATGTCGTAGTCGCCACTCGCCTGCATCCTATGTGTTGTGGTAGTGAAGTGACATAGTAAGATGCTGTCAGCATCCGATAGAGCGACTGGTACGACCAGACAAGGAGGTGGACGCACGACGTACTTGATGAACTCGGGAATGAACTTGGGCTGCCGATGCAGTCACCATAGCAGTTACAGTCAATCGCATAGTCAGCACTGAATGCAGAACACACAGTGGCAATCCCAGCCACATACGCAACAGGACGTACGTGGTGCGACAGGTCGGCGTCCATGAGGAAGACAAAGTCGCCGGTCGCTTTCTTGAGACCGTCGCGGTATGCCGAGCCGAGTCCGAGCTTGCCTTTGCGCGGGAGGATCACGATGCGGTCCTGGCCGTAGATTTTCTGGAGGTCGAGTGCGACCTGCAGCGTACCGTCGGGGCTGTTATCCTCGACGATCACGATCTCGTACTCGAGAGAGCTGCAATAGCAAGTATGTACACGTATGTGCATAGAGATAGCGGATCGTACGAGATGCAGCAACAATAGGAATCATCGCAGTGAGCTCATGAGGCTCGTGCGTGATGACGAGTGCGAACGAGCGCCACTGAGTGTGCATGTGCGTGCTGACATCCAGGTGACGGTCATGCAGGCACACGCACTTTTCGCGGAACGTCTTTTCGAGCAGCCACACGATAAGCGGCAGGTTCTCACGCTCGTTGTACGTCGGCAGCAGCACGGAGTACTTGGGCGGTGCCATGATCGAGCAGAAGCACGAGGGCGAGCGAGTCGGGTGCAGATGCGTGTCGTGTGCGTGTGCACTCCCTTTGCGTTTTTGTTTGGGCTGAACCTGGTCGAATTGCCAGTGAACACGATCGGGCTTTTGTATGCTAGTTGACTGTATTGGTGCGAGTGTGGTTGAAGCGTGATATTGCGCCAGAGAATTCACTTATAAGTATACAAACCAATGTACACATCAGACTGCTTGCGAGCTTTGCAGCAAAGCAAAGTGGGCCACACACATGTCTTGTGTCCCACACGAACTGAAAGATCGCACCCAAATATGTAGCCATCTCATTTTGCGCACAACCCGACCAAGGAGCGCCAGCAGATGCATGCCGTGCGCGTTCCAACGCGAACATTGCCCACCATCGAAAGTCCTGGAACCTTCGACTGCGTGTGCGCGAGCTCGCGCTGCAATTGCGCGTTGTTCGACGGAATCAGGAGAGTGGAATACTGTATTAGAATTGCTGTGCAAAGTGGTCGAGACAAATGGGAGAGAAGTGGTCACAAATCACGCGTCGCGAGAACAAGGATGGTTAACGGATGTGATGAAGATACAACGTTGCGTAACTCATCGTGCCAACGTGAGCACACTGAGTTGGCAGAGCAGGCTCACAGCGGTGATTCGTCTGGATGTACCAGCAGCGCCAAATGATGTATCGGTCTCGATCTCCATTTTGCTCGATGAACTGCTTACATCGACGTTCAAAATCGGATAACTCATTACAGCGTAGACATTCTGGTGCTTGGGCTACTGCAACGTCGACGTGTGGCACTACAGGTCGGCAACTTGACCGACGCGTTTGACGATTCGATAAACGTGGCGATGACGCCATTCGAGAGCAACATGCGGGCTGGCCAGATCGACACCAACAATGACGGTCGCTGCGGTCACGTTCAGTGTCGGTCATCGCAATACATCATCGAGCCTGAATCTTGTTACATCCGGTTGCTACCGACGATAGCCTAAGCTTTCCTCCTCTCGTACTAGCTCACCAGCAGCTGCGTCATCTCTAGAACGAATTTGGTGGCACCGTGAAAGATCCGATCTGATTCTTTACTTGCTGCTGCTTCGGTTGGTAGAAGGACACCTCAAAAGATCTCGTTCGACAACTCAAAAGATCGCTTGCGAACATGGGAAAGCGAGGGCAGCACGGTGCTGGTGGTGGAGCAGCTGCGTCGTCGCTGCCGATGCACCCGCGACCCGAGAGCCGCGAGCGATGGTGCGTTGCGACCCTCGTTGTTCGTGTGTGATCGATCGCGCTCGGTGTTCTGACTGCGTCCGCTTCGTCCGCTCTGACACGCGTTGACGTCTTGATCGATCGATCGATGCTGTGCTGCTGCTACACGTCTCGACAGCCGCACGGTGCGCTTCCGTACGTCGCTGCGCAACACGGTCCTCGATGTCATGGAGGCACAAGAGAACTGGATCGAGACCGACAGCGACTTTGACTGGGACCTGCACTGGGCCGACGTGAGTTGGGTGCGCGAGCACCTCGACGCGTTCACGCCGCTGCAGGACCACCAGCGCATCAACCACTTTCAAAACCACTACGAGCTCACACGCAAGGACCTGCTCGTGAAGAACCTCAAGCGCATCAAGCGGCAGCTCCAGCGCAGGTGCGAATTGGATCGTGGACCTCGGATGTTGTGAGGATGAACACACGCTCACACCTCATATACACACGCGCTGCTGTGCTTGACGGACTCGTCTACAGTGGCGATGCAGCGTCGCAGCGCGAGGCCGAACAGTACGACTTTTGGGCCGCGACGTTCGTGCTGCCCACCGAGTACGGTCTGTTCCTCGAAGAGTTCAAGCGCCACACCGGCGGGCGGTGGATCATGAAGCCGATCGGCAAGGCGCAAGGTCGCGGCATCTTTCTCTTTGACAAGCTCAGCGACATTAGCGACTGGAAGCGCGACGCGGCGTGGAAGAGCGACGGCGCACTTGCTGCCAAGACCGCTGAGACGTACATTGTCCAAAAGTACGTCGAGCAGCCGTACTTGATCGGCGGCAAGAAGTTTGACCTGCGGCTCTATGTGCTCGTCACGGCGTTCTCGCCGCTCACGTTCTGGATCTACCGCGCCGGCTTTGCGCGCTTCTCGAGCTCGCGCTACTCGCAGCGCAAGGGCGACATTGACAACCTCTGTGCGTCGCTTGTCTCGTAATTGCTGGAGCTCTTGGATCAGACCATCACTCACGACTCACAATAAGTCGCTTGTGTTTGCTTGGACGTCACGTTCGACAAGCAGACATGCACCTCACAAACGCGTCAGTCCAAAAGACTGCGGACGCATACGACGACGCGCTCGGGTGCAAGTGGCCGCTCCACAGTCTCAAGATGTACTTGATCAACAAGCACGGCGTCGCAGCCGTCGACACGCTGTTCGGTGCGATCCAGCAGCTCATCACACGGTCGCTCCTTGCAGTCCAGCAGGTCGTGATCCAGGACAAACACTGCTTTGAGCTCTTTGGCTACGACGTACTGATCGACAGCGTGCTCAAGCCGTGGCTGCTCGAAGTGAACGCGTCGCCGTCGCTCACGGCCGACACACCGCAGGACTATGCGCTCAAAGCGATGGTCGTGCAGCACACGCTCGCAGTCGTCGACGTCGCGCACCGACGCGCTGGCTCGGAGCGACACGTCGGCGGCTTTGACCTCATCTGGACCAACAACAGCGCGGTGCCGAATGCCCATCCGGACGGCTACAGCTCGTACCTCGGCTGTGCAGTCGAGTCGTCGTAGGACGTACAAGCGAGTCAGTAGGGATATTAAATAGCAACAGCACTCACTCAGCCACTCTCTATTCACTCGATCGTCTCGACTGCTGGAAAATTGCCATCGGCCTATCGATCGCCTAGTCCGAGTCTTCGTCGTGGTGGAGCGCGCCCCAGGCGTTCTTGACTTCGACGGCCTTGGCTGACGGTGCTTTCATCGTCTGGAGCTGCGCTTTCTCGGCGTCGACGCCGAGCGTCGGGAACGCGCGCTCGCTGCTCAAGTTGATCTTGCGCGCCTGCCGGTTGCGCGCGTCCTGCTCCTCCCATGTGCGCGCGACGCCCTCCTGTATGTCGATCGGCCGTGTGTTATGAGATGGTCACACCAAGCAGTAGCAATGAGTGATACAGTGTGAGTGGGGTGAATGCAGGTCATACATACATGCACACACACAGCGACGCACCGAGTCGGTCGTGTCCTTGTACTTCTTTGGCTGCTTGGCCCATTGGAACGCCGACTTCTCGGCTTTGCTGTCGAGCGACAGCTCCGACAGGTTCTTCACGGGCGCAGCAGCTGGTCCGCCGGCAGGCGACGCTGCCGCTTTGGCCTTAACGCGCGACTTGGGCGACAACGGGCGCGCAGCAGCAGCATTCGCGTTCGCAGTCGCAGCGCTCTTGGCAGCTGCTGCTGTCGTCTTCGTAACCGCTGCAGCGCTCTCGGCGCGTGACTGCTCCTTTGCGATCACGTTTGCGTTCACGGTCGTAGACTTGACGCCTTTCTTCTTCTTCTTGTTAAACAGCGAGCTCAGCTTTGCATTGTCCTCGGCCATGATAGTCACAGATGCGGATGTGCAGGTAGGGGTAAGTGGCGAGAGCGTCGAGCGTCGAGCGTCAAAAGGCAGGCAGGTGGTGTGTCGACGAGAGATCGTTTCAGGCTTGTTGTATTGGTGGAACAGATGCAGCCCAAGATATTCTTGTGGCGTTTTGTAGATGTGGTGCGCCTCAAACAGTGTGGACTACGTCAATTGATGGACTTGGCCGGTCTCGATAGCCTAACGGTTCGGCTTTCACGGTTCAGCAGTGAACCGTTCATTTACTGAGACTCAAGAGCATTGAGTTTTTTCACTACGCGATTCAAGGTATGTGACGGTTGTTACACGTCGATTCATGTCGAAACCTCGATTGGCGAAGAAGAATCCTACTTGCGTTCAGTATCGTAAAATGACGTGGCCCACGCGTTTTCTATGTGGTTCCGTGCGCCACACGTTTTTTCTGCTGTGGCTTCAACGACGACATTCTGGAACTGCGCATTCACAATTTGACACGACACTTCGCAACAGCCGCCGCTCTGTCACAACGACGACGACGTCCACGACCGCGCACATGAGCCCATCGCCCGACGATCCACCATCGTCGCCGCCACGATCGCGGCATCCACCTACATCCTCTACAACGACAACTGCACCTGCGTCCGCAATGCCCATGCCTGCTGTACTACAGGACACCGAGAAGCGCTGCCTCCACTGCGGCGCAACGCCCGCAAAGCTGCAGCGCTGCGGTGGCTGCCGACGCGTCTACTTTTGCGACCGCGACTGCCAAGTGCGTGTCTGGCGGCAGCACCGTCCGCTGTGCTCGCTTGTGCCTGCAAGTAGCGCTTCTGCTACCTCTCCTGCTGTTGCTGCACGAGCATCCGCACCTAAAGTCGAGCAACCACCACCTACTGCTGAGCACAGACCACCTGCAATACAGCCATCGAGCCCTCCATCGCTGCCGTCTGCGCTGCATACAAAGCGCGCAACGAGTCCAAAGACCGTCCGACTCGTGACTGAACCCGTACAGATGCTCGAACTGCCTGCATCTGCATCAGCTGATGACCATGATCAGGCGAGTACCACCACCAGCCATCCAAAGAAGAAGAAGAAGCACAAGAAGAAGAAGCGCAGCAACAGTTTGCACGCGCCAGCAAGCGCACGACTTGTCGCATCGCCCGACCCCAAGAGCCGCTCCATGTCGTTCTCGATGCGCAAGCACGTCGTGTGGGGCGACGTCCACGCGCGCGAGTACTTGCGGTTCCCCGGTGGCGGCAGCACGGTCCCGTACGACGGCACGTGGGCGCTCGGGCTCGGCGCGCCAGTCGCCGATGTAGCGCTCGGCAGCGTAGTCGCAGTCGACGAACTGCGCGCGCAGGAGCTCGACGCGCGGCTCCACGAACTGCCCAAGAGCCAGCGCGCGCGCGTCCGTGCTGGCGAGACGCGGCAGTTTGACTACTGCAGGGGCGCCGACAACCCGCTGTTTGCGCGCTTGAGTGAGCGCGAACGCAAGCAGCTCTTCATTGCGACGCGCGCAGCTGCAGAAGCGCAAGCTGACGCTGACGCTCAGGCGGTGGCTGATGCGGCGCCATCGCAGTCAAAGCGCAAGGGCTCGATATCGTCGTCGCCGCATCTTGCGCCGCGCAGCCGTCGGCTCTCGCGGTCGCTGTCACTGTCGCTGTCCGACACGAGCAGCAACAGTAGCGAACCGTCCGAAGTGCCGGACTTTGCGTGCGTCTCGATCGAGCAGCTCGACGAGTTTGCGAAGATCCGCGACTCGCGTGACGTCGCATGCGGCTGCGACTGCGGCGACCTCGTGCGCAAAGTCGCGCGGATGCACGTCAAGCGGCTCTTAGCGTTCTTGGCCGAGCGTGAGATTGTCCCACCCGCCCACAGTTCGAAGAGCGAGCTGATGGCAATTGCAAAGGCGGTCGCTGCGAGCGAGAAGAACTGCGCGACAGCACGCGACTGCGAGTGCGCGCGCAACGGCGTCGAGTGCCACGCAAACGCCTGTGATGGCTGCGTCGGCGACTGCTACAATCCACACAAGGCGTACGCGTACGACAAGCGCGCGGTTGCGACGTACCGCAAACAGCAGATCGCCAAGTGGCGCGAAGCAAACGCTTCTGATGCTATTGACATGTCGCAGCAGCAGCAGCAGTCAACGGTCCGCGTCGTGTAGATAGATATTGCGAGCACTACAAGCTCTTGGGACGGACGCGTTTGTCTGAATAAGGGCGCCTGAGTATCGATTTATACGCTACACGCTGTATAGGAACGACAACGAGTCATTACATGTATCATCTCGTAGTCACGCACACACGCAGCAGCTCCATTGACCTACTTGGTCCTCTGTCTGTCGATCTGTCGATCGGTTTGCTAGACATTACAAACGAAGTAGAGGACCGTCTGCAAATCCGATGTAAAAGACCGAGAGTGAGCGCTCGTGCCTTGCCTGCTACAGTCAGAATCTACCGCCGGCGCGAAAAGATGCCGCCCGAGCTCTTTTTCACACGGCGCTTGTAGACCGCGATCTGGTCGTCGACGCGGATGCCCCACTGCAGGTGCTCGGCCTGGACTGCTGCGGCGAGGAAGAGATTGAGCTTCTCGGCGCGCTCGCCGATCGTTTTTTGCGAAAAGTTGCCGACAATGTGGCGCTTTGGGAGCTCGGGAATGTCTTTCTTCTTCACGCCCGCTTCTTTGTGCAGCCGGTCGCAGAGCGAGCTGTGTAGGCGTGCCATTGCACAGATGAGATGTGAGTCTATCACATAGTTGACATTTAAAATAGATGCATCCGAGCAACACAACAACAAACAATCACGACGAAATCCCAAGTGCGAAAACTACACATAACACAATAACACGAAAAAAACGTACCGGAACGTGCTGTACCGCTTCCAGCAGTACACTGTACCGTAATTCGACGTGCGGATCTCGAGCTTGTACTGGATAAACTTCTTGCCGGTCTTGTTGAGCACGCGGCTGTCGACAATGCGTGCCGACACGAGCGCAATCTCGTCCGGAACTGTATACAAGCGAGAACGTGAGCCATCACCCCAATAATAGCCCCATGCCGCAACAATCAGATCAGAACTCGTATATCCATACTCGGCATCGATGGGTTCTCGACAATCGCGCGCTCTTCGAGCTCTTCGACGTGCACGTGGACGTCCGCGATCTGGACAAACGCGAGGAACTGCTCGCCCTCGGGCGCGTTCACCTCCGTGTTGATCGCGTAGCAGCCGACGTGCGGATCGAGCCCAACGACTTCGCCGACGCCAAACGGCGTGTCGACCTTTGTGCGCGGCGACAGGATGCGGTCGTCATCGAGGTTCACGTCCGTGCTCTTGACGTTGATCGTCATGCCGCCCATCGAAGTGTCGAGCCGCACGTTGTACGTCTCAGCGGCCGTGTCGTAGCTCACGACGCGTCCAGGGCCGTGGTTCCGCACGAGCACCGGCACGTCTTTCGACAGCGACTGCTCGTACTTGGCGGCCTTGTCGGCGGCAATGCGCTGCTGCCGGAGCTGCTCGACACGCTGCGCTTCAGCTGCTGCTGCTGCGAGTGCGGCCTCGGTCGCTTCACGCTCTTGGCGCTCGGCTGCTTCGTGCGCTTCTTGCGCCAGCCGCTCGGCCTCGGCAGCGACAGCCGCTGCTTCCGCCAAGCGCAAGCGTTCGGCCTCTGCTGCTGCATCCTGTTCCGCTTGCAGTCGCGCAGCTTCAGCTGCGAGCGCGGCCTCTTCGGCCTCGAGCCGCGCAGCTTCTTCCGCTTCGATTCGCTGCTGTTCAGCCAACGCTAAAGCCGCAAGACGCTGCTGCTCGGCTTCTTCTGCTTCACGTACACGCTGACGCTCAGCGTCTGCTGCTTCTTGCGCCATAAGCGCCTGCTCGTCGGCTTGACGCGCGACTGCTGCGGCCTCAAGTTGCTCGGCCTCAACCAGCGCTGCGAGCCGCTTCTCTTCGTCCAGCAGCCGCTGGGCTTCAGCTGCTTCAGCTGCTTCCGCAGCTGCTAATGCAAGCGCTGCGAGCCGCGCTTCTTCGGCGTCGTGCCGCCGCTTCGCTTCTTCCTCCAACCGTTTGCGCAGCGCGTCTTCCGCGATACGTTCGCGCTCGATCTGCTCGCGACGGAGCCGACGGCTCTCGTCGACGCGCGCGTCGTACGCAGCGTCGGCGGCTGCGAGCGCCGCGCGGTCTTCGGCCGAGAGGTCCTTGAGCTTGTCGGCTTCGCGCCGCGCGGCGTCCATCTTTGCGAGCTCGACCATGTACTCAATACCGTACTTCTTCTTGAGCTGCCGCACCGCGAACGCGCGGCCGACGCTCTGGATCTTCGTTGCGTTCTTGTGCACGTACTCCATCGTCTTCGGCCGGTGGAGGTACCAGAACTTCACGGCAGCTTTCGACGACATGATCGTCTCGAGGTCGAGTGGCCGCAACTTTGTTTCGTCCGACTGGATGCTCCTGTGCGTCGCTTCGTCACGGTGCAGCGCTTCGTGGTCGGTCAGGACGGTGGACTCGCGGCCATCTTGCGGCTTCCAGTACGACGAGTACATAGTGATGGCGATCAAGGACGACTAGGGTGCGTCGAGCAGTGCGTATGTAGTAGTGGTAGTGGTATTGGTGAAGGAGAAACGCACGTTCTTGCTGCTGATGTAGTAGCGACGACGATAAGAGCGACGACACGAGCTCCTTGCTTCGTTCTTCGGTCCTCGAAGATGCTGATGTGGTCGTCTGTGGGGAGAGCGACGCGCTGTGTTGCGTTTTTGAGCTGAATTGTTGAATTTTGCGTTTGGGAGCTACCGATATTCGACTTATAGTAGCGAAATACACTATAGGATTCGATATCACATCCAAACCTAGCTGCGACCATATTCAAGTGACAATATGTAGGAAACCATCATGATATTCAGGAAAACTGACTCTCTCTTGCATTTTGGCACCGGCTACTTCGCTTCAGTCTCGTGAAGGGACCAAGTCGCTTTTGTACGTCGCTTCCGACTTCTTTGACCCTGCCACGTTGCGACTCCACGAGCGTTGTTGTCTCGCCACTCAATTTATCAGTCTCTATCTTGCTTTACTCTATTTACGAAGGAGAGAGCGCGACACACGACGCACATGGTCCGACTTGGAGTTCGAGATGCAAGGATGGCTGAGTCCTAGGTCCAGTCTGCGTCTACGTTACTGCCAGCGACAAAGTGAACGCCTCTTGTTGCCATCACGCTCTTGCTTGTACAATCGTCACTCGTCACATTGCAAATGCTGGTACCGCAGTCAAAGGTCCCGTCACGTTGTCGCTTTGGCGACCGTCACATGGCAGAGTCATTCGACTTTCACACACTGGCTTTGCATTCCGCCAATTAGTACTGTACATTCAGTCAAAAGCGTCACATGCGTTCGCTCGTGACGAAGCAGCAGCAGCAGCAGACTTCGTGATCAATGCTCGCGGCTATCCGATGCACCGATTGTCGAATGTGTTATCGAGGTAACATCGCGACAACACAACGGCGTGCACACTGCGCAATGCACGATTCAAGACACGTGAGCACGCAAGCGAGCGAGAGAGAGCTGATGTCCGCTCGCTCACTCTACGTGCCATGACTCTCGCTCTTGCCTCGTACGTCGATCGCAGCACGTCCTCGTGAGCATTCACTGTGCTCGAGCAGCATGCAAGCTTTATGTATCGCCCATTTCGCAATACTGAGACCCTCAAACTCCCTCTCTCATCGACGAGAACAATCATACGCGCATAACAAAGCGTCAAGCCTTCGACAATGGGACCGCGCAAATCCCAATAGCGTACACTTCGACGTACGTGTCGAGTTTTTGATAGTTCGCTATGATGCGCTTCAACTTCACAACATGATCGGCAATGCGTGCCTGACGAAGGCGTTCACGACTGCGTTGACACGTATCAGTAAGATATCTGCAGCAAATACATCAACATGAGGCGCCATCATCGACTTGGAATGCGTCGTATACGACGTTCCTGCTTGCGATCTGAAACAAAGGCTGCTTGACCTTTCCGACAAGACTCGAGACAAGCTACCTTTGCTTCGACTCAACACTCTTCAGTCAAAACCAACCAACGACCCGACTCAAGTCTCCACTGCACGTCAAGACCCCCCCCACGTCGATTTGCAGCAGCAGCTGCCGCGACAGCTGCCCTCACTATATCTGCTCGGGTCGACAATGTCGGTAGGTGAGAGCGACGGCAGCAGCATCGACCACGCACGCCTCCTCCAAGCGTCGCTGCTGCAGCGGCATCGCGCAGCGCACACGGGCGACCTCGAGGGCGACGTCGCGTTCTCGTGATCGTGGGCAGTCGTCGCGACGTTGGTGTACGTGCTGCTACTTACGGATGTGCTGCGCACCGGCATGGCGGTTCAGAGCTATCCGTATCCAGGCTTTGCGTCGAACCAGTACCTGTTCTTTGGTCCGTATGCGTACTCCGTGACGCACATCCAGCGCAACGAGACATCGGCTGTAGCGGCTACAACCACAGCAGCAGCGATAATGACGAATGGCAGTGTCGCGGCAGCCGTGACTACCACCACAACAGCCAGTGGTGCGCGAGACATCTGGGCGTACAAGTACGACTCGACATCGATCGGTATGCGCACAGTCGCCGAGTGTCTACATGTCAAGAACTGGCCACCATGCGTGCTATACAAGACAAAATGCGAGACACGCTTGATCACGTTCTCGACGATCTTCGGCATGCTCGACTTGCTCGTGACGTCGATGGCGCAGCACAAGTCGACACGCACGCCGATCAACATCACGCTGCGCACGACGAGCGCGTGGATCGACCGCGTGCACCACTTCATCCTGCCTCAGTTCTTTAACAGCGTCATGACGCGCACGACACAGGCGATCTACTACGACGCGCACACGCTCACTGCACCTGACTTCCAGTTCTGTTCGACAAACCGCGTGCGGCCGTACACGTACTGGCGATCGTGGACGCGATTCATGCCATTGTGTCTTGCATCAAACCTGCGCTGCCAAGGTGTCGACCGCGTGTTTGACCACGCGACCGCACGATACCGCTCACTACAGCGGTGCTACATCGGCATGACGCTCGACTTCGTCGTGCTCGAGAGTCAAGACGACAACAACAAACCGGCGGTCTCGTTCCAGGGCCGCAAGTTCTACGACATTGTCTTCATCACGCGTGTTCGCGACTGCAGTCGCGGCCGTGGCAGCACTGATACTGGCATTGGTAGTGCGACTAACACAAGCACGGACAGTGGCAGCGGCTCCAACTTCGACACCACATCGAGGTTTGGCTTCAACGGCACCGATATGTGCGTCACGATCGCTACGGACGACTTTCGCTATCAGAGTGCGTCGCCCACATCGAACGCCGAGGACTCGTACTTTGCAATCGCATGCCTCCGGTGTCTTGGTCAGTTGTACATGTGGCTACGCGTGTTCCTGCTTGCCGTTGGCTGCTACTGCGCGCGCTCTGCCGAGCCCAAGTTTGTAGGTGCGAGCGTCGCGACGCGGTTGCGCGTGGCGCTGCGCACCGTGTTCCTGATCCCGAGCCAAGTCGTTGTGTACGGCAGCATGTTCCCGATCGTGTGCTACGTCTCGGCGCACGTACTCGACTCGGCGATCGCGTACGAGCTCGTCGCGCAAAAGCTCAGCTCGTTCCTCGGCGTGTTTGTGCTCAACCTTAGTGAGTTTCTGCACCTGAGCACCGTGTCAATGCGCAGCGTGTGGGTCCTCGCGTTCCTGCTGCACGCGCGTGCGCGACGCAATGCGCAGCGAGCGAGCGGCGTGCCGGGGATCGCCGAGTTTGTCATAACGTGGCTGTCGTGCCTGACAATCATGGCGCAGTTCCGCTCGATCTACTTCCGCGACTCGTGCGTGTTGACGATCGCAGAGGTCGCGCCGAGCGCTCGTGTCGCAGTGATCCGCGCGTCGGCGTACAACAACGCGTACAGCTTCTGGGGTCTCGTGCTGGTCGGCAATACACTCGATGCCAAGTGTCTGCTTGCATCAGCTGTGGCGCTCACCTCGTTGGTGCTCAGCATGCACGGCTGTCTATGCGTCTTGCGGAGACTCCATATCGTCCAGCACATCCAGTTGCACGTCTGGTCGCGATCGCAGGCATCGTACGCTGCTGGGACGCTCTGGGCTACGAACGCGCTCGCCGTGAGTTGGAACGGACTCTTTGTGTTTAGCGAGTCGCCGTTGCGGCGCCAGCCGAATGCAGCTGCGTGCTCGCGAGTGACGGTGCGCCGTACGCAAGTGGCGCCAACATCTCTAGCGACCGCTGCTGGTTCACGAAATGCACGATCGCGAGTAGCATTCGCACCTCCGCGAGTTGGTCAAGTCTTGCCGACCGCATCGCTGGTCGGTAGCGCTGTTGATAGCACCATCCGACGGCGAAAGCAGTCTTCGCGGTTGCTGTTTGTGACCGATCGCGAAAGGACTAGCCGCGCGCTGCAGTGCCGTGTCACGGTACCAGACGAGCGCAATCGCGAAGTCGAGTCCATGATCTACCTCATGAATCTCGCGGCCATGACCGACCCGATCGTGCTGCTGCGACTCCATTGGCTCGGTGGCGGCAAGACGATCGGCATCTACGAGTCGAGAGCGACGCAGCGACTGTTCTTGCTCCCGCAAGCAGTGCGAACGCGCTCGTGCAGCTCAGACGAGATCGATTGGGGTGACTATACGCTGCTCCTGTGCGTGAGCACAAAGGACTTGTCGTGGTCGGATCTGCTGCACTGTGGCTGATTGAGACACAACAGACAGAGCGATATAGCGTTGTCGAATAGAACTGAACATGCATACTTGAAGTTGTGGTGGTGTCGACTGCCACCAAGCTATTGCCATGGTCCGGTCACTTGCT
>JAADWX010000232.1:0-31811 GCA_023336405.1 Globisporangium echinulatum | reverse complement strand
CTATCTCTTTAGGCGGGTTTGTTGTACATAGAATTCTGGACCATACGTTAACTGGATCCTAGGGAACCTGTTTTTGATGCGCACCACGTAATCCTAGAAGCGTCAAATTGTCAATCAATTTTCTGATCAACATCAGAAGAATACAATTAAGTGCGACGCGATGAGCAATCGAAATCTACTTCATGCAGAAGAGCTCATTGTCATGTTGGAATATGCATAGTTTAATGTATTAACCAAATTGACATAACATGCCACTTTCCCAGTCATCTGCCACTTCAACTCGAATAAATTGACATAACATGCCGCTTTCCTACTCATCGGCCACATCAACTAGTACAAGACGTTCATGATGCCTATTGGCTTGAGAAGAAGTGAAAGAATAATAGACAACAAAAGGACATTTGGCGTTTGTAATCATTCAATCAGCCTAAGCGCGATTGAGAGCAAAGTTCGATCACGTTACAACGGTTGATCACGTTATCTCACCCGCGCCACATGCTGTACTCTGCGGTTGCTTCCGTGGGTAGTCTTTCTCGTTGGAGCGCGACACTATGGAGCTTTGACAACATCGCAGGTCAATGACTGCCAAGCATCTTTATATGCATGGCTACCGTTATGCGACACAAGTTGACGCTACGGGAGGAGATCATCCTTGGTTTCTTCCTCTTAGTCAACTTTTTCAATTGCGGTCGTTCATCTCGCACTACGCCATACACATCACACTGATCATGAGATCGTGATCGAATTTCATGTATTGCTTTGGTTGCGTGCGATGTTTTTTTACTGCGTTCAATGTTCTCATTCAGGTTGAACGCAATTCGCCGATACTTACGTAAAGTGACTTCGATATGCTTCTCACACCATGCTACCGAACCCTGATAATAATCTGCTGATGTTTGAAAACGTTTACAGTCGTTCACACGAAAAGCACTTCAACAATTTCTTACTGCACTACATCCTGTAACGGCTACAGTCATGTTTGATATGAGTTGGTCAATGGTATTGAGCGTACGACGTTACAGCAGCAGCTTAAACCACTGGGTACCTAGAGAACGACAATGGGTGGGACATTACGTTCGCTGAGGCGTGATCGCAAGACGCAAGTAGCTCGGCGCGGATCGAGTACATATCGAGAGCATAGTCGAGTGAATCAAGTCGCTGCTTAGCTCATCTTCGACCGCAAGCGTCGCCAAGCTAATGTGAAGCTCTCTGCACCGTCATCAAATTGCGCAAATGCAATCGCCGCAATGAAGTAATCGCCTCCTTCAGTACATGCGCCCATCGCGGATCACCAAGTTTGCGGGTTTCGTCTGGTATTTCTGAAGTATGCGTTAAGCGAGCTGTAAGAATATCGTGATCGACACATGCGTACTCGTTAATGTAATAATCGCCGTGCGCGCTCTATGTAGTATTCTCTCATGTAATTTTCACTGTGCACGCGCACGAGATGATCTTGGAGACTGCTGTAGCCATTGCGTCACTTCTATTGATGTTGCTAGTCACAGATCAAGCACGTCAAGACGTCGTATGCGTCGTTGTTGGTGAAGAGAGTGCGAATACACTGCTCGATCGAAAAGGATAGGAGTTGTCATTGTGGTTGAAAGATAATGCTGCTACTGTGTGCGCTGTTGTACTCGACAAAGTAAGCGTATTCGCTGTGAGGCTCTCGCAAATCACTGGATCATAGATTACTTTGACTGTATTTGAGTGATTCAAACTCACAATATAGTAAGTCGTGGTGCGAATAATCGAACTTAATCTGGATATACTAATTGAATTAAAGTCATACTTGTTTGATATCAGGATACTATGATTTGTGCTCATTCATATTGTTACCAAAAATTTCTATGCTGTACCAGGATGAATGTGTTGATTAAAGTTTTTGTGCTTGATGATCTGACATTCGCTGCTGTAGGATGTCGAAATAATGCTTACACAGTGTCAACATAACAAGCTTAGCATGATTGTTTCGCGGGCTGTTGGTGCTGTGGTGCGATTTCGAGACGATGCCAGTCCCTCACACGTGTGCCAGTCAAATATTTGTATCTTCCTTGTAAATTAGCTGGATAGTCGTAAAAGTTTTACAAATTTTATAATAGTACGGTAATGGGGCGTAATATAAAAAGCTTATCAATTTACATTATCAACACGCTACAATGCGATTACGGCAACAATATTAACAGATATGGTTTGCGAGGAAATCAGTGTCCACACTTTAAAAGCTGTCTCACCAATGCATTTTCTGATCAATCGAATGCACCAGCGAAATTGTACGAAATTTTACGTACATGTGTCTAATAACGATCAAAGCGTATAGAAAGCATCATTTTGTTTATCTTTTCGTTTTCGTGGATTAATACTAAAGTGTATGGTAAGAATCATTTCGTTTATACTTTCGTTTTCCGTGGACTCATGTGAGGTTAGATTCAATTACATATATTATACAGGCAGCGCTAATAGTTGCTCAACTCGCATGGTTTATTTATCTCTCATTTGCTTGGTTGTGCTTGGATGCACGATTTGCAAGTTGTAATGGGTCCTTTGAACCCGTTTTTGTGCAGCGCTTGAGGAGCGTGACGAAGAGTGGCATTCGAGACCCATATGCTGAAAAATCATAGCAAATCTGGGTGTATTGTATGTTCGACCAACGACATCAACAACGTGTGACTTGCCGTTTTCGCTTGTGTGCTCGCATTGCGGTTCGAGTGTCGTTTAGTTCGCAAATGGCCAGCAACTCAACTTGGAGCGGCAACACTGCTTTTTAGAGTGCACACGCGACTTGGTTTGATATGGGCGGAACTACACGCCAGATGCCTCAGAATACCGCCAGCTGGAGCGAGCAAGTGAAGAAGGATCAGCAGAGGGAGGGAGTGATCGAGCGGGACACGTACACACCAAGCGATTCTTTCGTGGTTGGACGCACAGCACGCGCTGATCAAACGTAGGTGCCATGTGGGACCATCCAAGGCCATGTGGGTGCACTCGCGATGGTTACCGACGCACCAAGTTGGCAGCACCACGTACTTGGTATCGAGCCAAATGATGTAGAGCTTGATCGAGTGCTTCGATGCTATGATGCACATCGACGACTGAAGCATGATCTGTGTGTCATTTTCGGTTACCCAGTTTGAGCACACTGATGCATTGCTACAGGTAGTACACAATATACACAAATGCATTGTTGGTACTGAATCTGCATTCGTCGCACGATCGATTTGCACAAGGTATCCGTTTTCCACGACATTACATATGTCAGCGTTTTTCCGCAACGCAGCCTCTCCCTTCCCTTTCACGACCGTCTCTTGTGCTCTCTGGCTCGTGCCAGCGACTTCCCACACACATCGCTACACTCGGCCACGACCACACGAGGCAGCAAACGGCGGCGCAGACAAGTGTGTGTGCCCCCAAGCCAGTGCGAATAACTCCAACAGCGCACCAGCTCAACGCACTCGACACATTCCAGCAGCAGCAGCTCCGTATTGCCGTACGACCGCACCACACACAAACGAACGCGCAATGGCAATGGACTTTCCGACATCAGCAGCTATCGAGCCCACAACGACAACAGCGACAACGACGCCAACAGACAACAGCGCCGTCGCAAACAACGTCGCAGCGATGCTGCGGCGCACGAGCTTGAGTCAGAGCTTTGCGGGCAGCAGCAGCGAGCCCGCGACTGCTGAGCTTGCGCGCAGCTTGCCGGAGCTCATCGAGCAACTCACGCTGCTGCGCGGCGAGATGGCAAAGAGCGCCAAGATCTACGACGCAATCGCAGCTGGCGACGTCAAGACGCACCAGCCAGCAAGCAGTAGCAGCACCATGCGCAACAGCAACAGTAATAGCAACAGCAATAGCGACGCAACCGCTACTGTCAGCGCTGGTCGCCAGAGCCTCTTTACGCCGTTTGCAGGCGACACGCCACCCGAGGCGTACGCGCCGATCGAGCGCGAGAGCAGCGCACTTGAACTCCACGACCTTGCCGGCGGCGCCGCGCTGCAGCGCAACCACTCGAAGCGCGGCGGGCCGCCGTCGTACCAGCCCGCGTACCCACAGTACCAACTGCCGCGGAGCGACTCGCGGCGATTGCGCCAGGGCGACTACACAGTCATGTGGGTGAGCGGTGAGTGCGGCATCTCGCTGCGCAACTTTTCGACGAACAAGATCGGCGCGCAGATCGCGGTGCTCCAGCAGGCCGAAGGTGTAACAACCGGCATTGCAAACTGCCGCCTCGGCGACCAGCTCGTGACGGTCAATGACGACCCGGTCGAAACGTCGTCGTTCCGTGCGATTGTCGAGAAGCTCAAGACGACGCGCCGGCCAATTACGCTCGGCTTCCGGACGAACCCGAACGTCGCGACGTCGCCGGTCGCTGGGCCATCGATGCGCACGCGTCACAGCAATGGGAATGGCGGCAAACGCGCTGACAGTACGCGGAGCTTCTTCCCAGCTGACGACGCGCGGAGTACGTCGAGTAGTGCGCCAGTGAGCGCACCACCTGCGTATGCGCGCACGTCGAGCACGAAATACGATGCTGACGTGATGGCGACTGCAGCAGCAGCGATAGCGGTAGAGAGCGAGGAGCGCACGACCGACGCGTCGGTGCGGTCGTCGACGTCGACGCTCTCGGACGAAGTCGAGAGCTGGTGCAAAGAGCAGGAGGAGATGCACAGCGGCTTGCTCGTGCTGCTGACCGAGACCGTGCTGCGCTGCGAGCGGCTGCAGCAGGAGAACATGGACCAGCTGCAGAACTGGATGCAAGTCGCGCCGAGCCTCTACGCATCGCATGAGTGAGTCGATACGGGTCGTGACGAGTCGACTTGTCCCATCAATTGCTCCAATTGCTCTCCAGCCGATGCTGCGTGTAGCTGCGGCTGCTATTGCTTGTCTATCGATCCCGTTGCAGTCTTCCTATCCTCCCACACACATTCACTGCTGGTGCTGGCGTCACGCACCGCAGTATAGACCTCCTTCTCCTTAGTCCATCTCGCGTAGCGTGACGGTTGTGGAGCGAGCCAATCGCGTAATATAAGTGCGTGCTGTTGTCCATCGCATGAGCTGCTGGTGTACTGGTATGCCATAGTAAGATGCTCCGTGTGGGTGGTGTGGGTGGTATGAACGAGCATCAAGGATGTCGTGGCCTGCAGATGCACCGAAAGCGCCTGTTCGCGCGACAGGCCAAGCGTCCATTGCTCGACGCGCGCAACGCTCAACGCCGACGTGTCACAATTGTGCGCACTGTACAGGCACACACACGCGTACTCACGCTTGGCAGGACGTTTTCGAGCAACAGGCGCGTGCTGCGTCTGCAGACGGCGGCAGCGTTAGCTACAGTACGAGCACGAGAATGGACTAACTAGGTCACTAGGTCGGCGTGGTCTGAACTCTTTCGACCAATTTGTATATCGGCAAGTACTGTACACCTGACGCATCAGGAGCCGTTCAGTTAGCCAGTTCGCTCGTTCACATGCGCAGGTTTGCTAGCGAGTTGTTTGCCGCAAGTCTGCGTGACGATTGCTCTGGTCATCGCTGGTGCTGCAAACCGAGCGAGACGACCAGTGTGCGCGACGTACTACAAGCAGCAGTCAACGAGCCGCTCTGGCAATCCGCACACGAGCGATGCTGCAAGGACGGCGGTACTGGTGCAAGCACACCAGAGCAGCGAGCCAGTACTGACGGAGAGGACACATGGCGTACGGAGAGGCTAGTCTGTGGCGTAGAGGCCTCGACGTTGCTGGTGCAATGCGCGACGACTTGAGCGAGCGAGCGCGAAGGGGGAATGTGTGACCAGCGTGATGTCTGGTGTTGCGCCTTTACAGACAACATGACAAGCTGAACAACCACTTGATATGATTTATACAGAGGTATGTACCGCATCCAAAGCAAGGTATATGTGACATAGAGCGTAATAGAGAGGGTTCTCAATACTCGCTCCCAGGCTGACTTCACCACCTGCTTTCACTGAACGACCGAGTGTCGTCGCTGAGGCTCGTGCTGCTCGCCACGATGGCCAGCGCCAACGCGATTCGTGTGCGAGTCGAGTGGCTCGGGAGCGGGTGCCGCGACTTGACTCTACGGGCGTCTGCGCGCGACCGACGCGCTCACTCTCGCACTCGCCGAACGCCCCGATCACTGCGCACGTCGCGCGAGCGAGTGATCAATCGAGTGCGTGTGACTAGACCCCCACGACTCGAAGAGCAGCAGCAACGAACGTATCATATTGACTAGCGCTCGCACGTACACATACAACCCACCACGCGCCCGTGTGTGAACGTGTGTGTACGCGATCCGACAGCTACCAACCCGCACAGGTACAACCAACCCACAATCATGGTGACTCGGCGCACAAGCGCTCGACTTGCAGCTGCTGCAGCGCTTGCTGCAACGCTACTGAGTACCTGGAACGCCAGAGTCGACGCTGCCGACTCGCGACTCTGCTCTACGACCCTGTGCCTCGCAAATGGCGACACCGAGTGCGACCGCATGACGAGTCGATGCCCTGCGTGCATGTACGCGATCTCCGGCGGCTTCTCGTGCTACGACAAGATCAACGGCGTGTGTCCGTATCCCGACGTCCTCGCAACGTGCTGTACGTTGGCGCCTGTGTCTCGCATGTCGTGTGTGTATATAGTGATACTGACGACGTCGCCCTGTTCACTGTGTGTTTGTACGAGCACAGCCTCCAAGCCCGTGTCGGCCACAGAAGTGTCCGTGGCTCCATCATTGACGCCAACACCAACGCTAACGCCCGCGCTGTCGCCAGCGCCAGCGACGTCCTCGGACCTTTCTCCTGCGACCGTCGTGCCGCCGCGGATCGACACGCCGCCAGCAACGACTGCCGTATCGTCCGCAACGTCGCCGCCTGCAACAACTCGACCTGCAGCGCCATCATTAACACCAACGCCGTCGCCATCGCCACGCGACGACGCGCCAATGTCGCAGAGCTCGCACCTAAACCCACTACTGAACAGTCCGACCGTCAAGACGGCGCCGTCCGAGACGATGACGTCAGGCGATCGCAATCGCGGCTCGACAGCACCGGCAACAAGCGCGCCGTCTGCCGCTGCGACCTCAGCCACGCCGAGTGCGAATACACCGAGTGCAACCGAGTCGACGGAAGTGCTCGACTCGACGAACACGCTCGGTACCGACCGGTCGCCTGCGATGGTCGTCAACATTGGCGTGATCGTCGCAGCCGTTGGCGCAACGGCCGTTGTTGCGCTCTTCATCGTGCGGCGCGTGCGGCAGCAGCGCTTTGGCGCCGGCTTCCTCGCGACGCCAAACGACGACGACTTTAGTCACCATGTTGATGCGCGACGCACTCAGGGCGGCGCGCGTGCGTTCCGGACACCGACGCGTGCGTGCAGACCGACCGACAATGGCAATGGCAATGGCGGTCCCGGTGCAGCTGCTAGTTTTGCTGCTGGTTTGGTGGCGGGTGCTGGCGGCGGTCGCCACATCAATCGAGCGAATAGCTCACCAGACTTGCCGTCGCTCCTGTCGATGGTGAGTCTGTCGTCGTCGACGACCGAGTTTGTGCACCACCAGCCACAGTACCAACAGCACCAGTCGTATAGCCAGCACTCGTACAGCCAGTCGTCGCAGTTTAGCGTCGCGCAAGACGCAGAGTCGTCCATGGGCAGCAGTGGCAACAGCAGCAATAGCAGCGACGGCTCGAGTCTCCATCACTACTCGCACGTGTCGACGAGCAGCTCAACACTCGGTATCAGCCAGTTGAACAGCAGTGGCGGCAGCACGCGGCCGCAGCAGATCGACGAAGACACGGACGCTGCGTTCTACAGCAACCGCAAGCAGTCGGTTGGTGCAGCGCTCGTTGCGATGCCTTTGCCGCTCGTGCGCAGCGGCAGCGCGCCGCTCGTCACAGTCGGCGCTGGCGCTGGTTCGCGCCCTGTGCATCGGCCCGTGTACCAAGTGCCAATGATCCGCCACGTGTCCGGCAACGTCTACGACGACGAGTATGAGTACGACATTGTGCGGCCTGGTGCACTGCACGACTGCGACCGACGCAACACCGAGACGCTCGTCGAAGACGGTCGGTTCCACTCCAATTTCTCCGAGCACGACGTCCAGACTGTCCAGAATCGGTTCTTTACAGCACGGGAGCTCGAGATCTGAGATCTAAAATATGAGTCACATCTACAGTTCAGCTCGACCCAGAAGCTGTAGACTGCGGGAGACACGTCGTGCTGCGAAGCGCGTATCGACGTCATTATAAGAGCCGCAACGATCGGCTGTGCGTGTTGCGTGTCCCCTATGTCGAGAGAGATCCAGTGCGCGCGAGCCCATCGATCGGTTCGTGTCGTGTGTAGTCGAGTAGTAGTAGTAGACGTACATGTGCGGTCTCGTGCGCTTTGCTGCTCGTACTGCGATATGTCAAGTGTCTACAGTTAAATGCTACAAACTAATTGCGTCGTGCGAGCGAGCAGCTCCAATATACGATCAAGTAGATGGACGGATATGGTTAAATAGCGTGTTCATAACTTATCGCATGCTAGTAGAACGAGCAGCTCACAGCTCCATGTCAAAGATCAGGTCATCAGCTTGCTGCGACTGCAACTGCTTTGACTGTTGCAAGAAGAACGGCGGCGCGTTTGCCATTGTCGCAAACGAACCAAACTGCGCGCTCAGTGAGCTCGGCGGCGAGTAGTACGTGTTCGCACTGCTCGCCGAGTAGTACCGCGACGCGTCATTGTCAGCGTCGGCATCGTCGTTGTCCGAGTCATCGTCGTCCGAGTCGTCGTCGTCGTACTGATGCACGAGGTCGTCGAGGCCGCGTCGGATCGATGCGAGGAACGATGTCGACGCAGCAGCTGAGACCGACGACGGCGATGTCGGTGACGCGGCAGCGTCGCCGCTCATGAGCTGCTGCTGCTGCTTGTGACTAGTGGACAACTGCTGCTGCTGTTGGTGCAGCGCGGCGTCGGCGAACGGGCTTTGCATTTGCTGGAGAAATGCGCCAGCAGGCTGCAGCGTTGGAAACTGCGTCTGGCTCGCAGGGAGCGTGAGGGGCGGGATGTCGATCGGGTAGAGGAACGTTGCAGTGCCGTCCATCAGTGCGGATGTGTGGGTTCAGTTGTTTGTACTGGCGGTTGGGAGCGAGTGGTGGCGATGCGGCTTGAGTATGGGAATGCGCGTTGAGCGATTGTGTGTGGGCGTGCGCGGACGAGGGCGAGTTGAGCAATGGCGAGCTGCATGCATGCGCTAAGCCACGAAGAGGGAACAGGCAGTGAGTGAGAGCCATTCAGCGCATAATCGCACGTGGACGAGCCACGCGCGCAATTCGGATCGGAGATTCAAATGACTCTGAAAATGTATATCCATGTGAAAACAGAGCCAATCGATTTGGAAAGTTGATTCGTACGAATTGGGGTCAAGACCAGTATAAGTGATACCCTGTCAAATACGTTGTATGTAGCCCAGGTTCAATAGCTACGCACAGGCATCTATTTTTGTTGCGTTGCTTCGTGTCCTGTACACGATTCGACTCACAACGGCCAATCGCAACGCTTGCCGTTGCCACGTCTCTCGCGCCATGAGATTCACTCTGCGACCGACACGCGCACTCCAATATCGACCATTAGCCGCATTGGTCCGTACATGACTGCTTGTACATTGGAGCAGCAACAACAGACGGATGAACATGCCTGCATAGCACTTCTACAGATCAAGCCGAGACGCGCTTGCGTGCACACTTCGATGGATTCCGGTGCTGTGCCACATCAACTCACACGATATTCGAAGCGGTCGGTCGGTCGGCAGCCATTCGCACTTGAAGTTCAGGGCAACAACGCTTGAAGTTCGGGGCAAGTATTGTTGTGTCTAGGCGTTTTGATCTGTCCATATGTACTCAATCGATTAGGCTCGGAAGAGCTGTAGCGAGCTCCAAACAGACGCTCGACTCGACAACTCGACACCTCGACTCGCAAGCACCGGTGACTGCACCGAAACGGAGGAGATTCTTGATCTTTGGGGATATACTGAGTACACGTGGACAGTGACAGTAGCGACGATGTTCGTTCCACAAACAAGAACTGCCGCTGCAACCATCAAACCTAGCACCTCAGCCCTCTCAGCACACAGTCCAAGCAGCCAGTATGATCTTGATCAGTACACGCACGAGGTCGTAGCGTCGACGGGCGTGGCGACTCAAGGAAATCGAACCGCAGTCGGTGAAACGGCCAACAACCTGTGCAGACGAGCGATGTGAATCGCGCACATGTCTACTCACACTCGATGATGGTACGTGTCGCTCTCGCAATGCTGACACGATAGATTGCGAGAGTTGACTAGCAGGACGATAGGGCGAGCTCAGTGGTGCATGCCGTGCGCGTGACAAATCCTTCTAGTACACGCGACGTCGTTGCACAGACGCTGTGCCGAGGCAAAGAGCAATAGGGTCCCGCTCTTCGCGAGAGTCAGCAGTGAACCAACCTGTGGCGTACTAGATTGCGTAGCACGCACGCATTCCGTTGACTGCTGCAAACATACAGCAGCTCAGTAACGCTGCGCGACGCGCTCGCGACTTGTCGACCTCTCTCGCGGAACACTCGGTGATTGTCGGACCGACTTAACCGGTACGTTGCAACGTGGCATCGTGCAAAACGCTTCGCTTGCGTGAGCGAGCGTTCCATGAAGCAGCGACCGCAGCGTCAACGATCAGAGATTTGACACCTGCATCCACGTTGTGCAAGAGGCAATCATCCAGTGCACGGCGGTTGACGTCATGCTTTTGCGCGATATGGCCAGTAACAAAATCGTGTTCGACAAGCTCACGTTTGCTGAAGACATTGGCCGTCCAATCTTCCCTGTTGTGCTGAGCGACTTCACGCTTGCGCTCGATCAGTCGTACTCGTTTGTGCAAAGGCACAGGTTCTGCTTCGATTGCAGAAACACAGTATTACACACATTTGTTCGTATAAAACACTTTGGATAATATATCGATTAATTTGGATGTCAAAATTAGCGCTTAGCAATTATACGACAGCCTACATAAGTGTGATGCGTAGTGTATACATGAGTAAAATTTAATGGACTTGACTAAATCCGATTTTTGGCAAGGAATCTACTAAATTGACTTAATGTCGAGATTAAACATGTTCGCCGTAGACAAAAACTAAATACTATAGTATGAGAAACATCGCCATAGACAAAAACAACATACCATCACACCCAACATCATCTATTTAGGTTATTAGTCGTATGATAATCATTAACAGTGAAGTATTTGAACAGGCATATTGAATTGGCATTATTGCAATCGCAAGTCACAAAACTCATTTTTAAGCGACAATAAAAAATTGCGAACATACATACCAGCGGAGGATGCTGGCTCATCTTACGCGGCTATTAAGAGTGCTCTACATGCAATGGTGAATATATAAGGCAACTTCGACCCGCAGGACGACTGTACCTGCGTACGTACGCTACAAATAAGCTTCAAAACAAAAACAAGTATCTCTGAGGCGATGACATCCGCTAGGACGGCTGTACTTGCGTTAATAACGACGCGCTTCGCAGCAGCCGCTTAATGAAAGCACTTCGCTTTATTTTTCACTAATTACAATTATGGCCGAGCATGACCGCTTTCCAGCAAGTTGAAGCCTAATTGAATTGACGTTATCGAATCTGCCCGAATATTTCTTACTAGTTACGGCAAAGAATCGATAGAGAAACAGCAGTGTACGCCATCACTTTAGGCTACGAGTCGTAAAACAATCATCAGTGGTAATGTTAGAATGATGGTAGAACCAAGCAATATGAGCACATTAAACGTCGGCACATCAGCAAACATGGTGCGCTTGTTGTCTGCATTTTGGGATAAATGAGTTTTTGGAGACCATTTGTATTAGTTGAGACTTGGACTGGAAAACGATCGGCAAAGTCTATTACAGTGGCCACGAGCAACATAGAACAAAATAATAAAACGTGATAAAGATCGACAGATACAGCAATCGACAGATAATGCTCACAAAACAGCGCTGGATAATGGTCACTTGTTTGGTTTTTCGGGTTTAATAACAAGACCTCAGCCGTCAGTTACACGGATAGACTGATATAGTCGGTGACGTTGAAAGAAATGGCGATGATGTTCGGCGACATAATATTTATGACCAACGTATTGCCCTATCTTTTGCTGTTTGTTGTAACCGATGATAACCCAATTTATACTATACACACATGGACTCTTTCGGTAAGTCATAATATATAGATACTGTGTTTCTACCAGTCGATTTACGATATGACGATACAGGATTATACTAAATTCTCTGAATGGCGAGTTTACACATCATTTTAGGGTACGAGTCGTAAGTGAAGATGTTAGAATGCGTTAAACAAGCACATCAAATAGAGTCGGCAAAGATGGTGCGAATGTTGCCTTTGAAGCCATCCCCGATACATAGTGTAAACCGTTCGTCGGACTGTAGACAAACCAACAAATAACTGTTTTGCAATGTCCATTAATGTCGTAGCAAGATAGCAACAGGTAAATGCCAAAAAACATGGCTTCGGACAGACAGATGCAGCAATTAATGTGCTTTCCTACATAGCGAACACACAACGCAGTCAGTACATAATCACACTGCAAGATTTAGCCAAAGTCGGTATATACAGACATAGGTACGTACACACCAATATGAACGAAAAAGTCGTCGTCGAAAACGATATATTGTAATGCAAGGTATATATAACAACATTAGAGTCGTTGACCGTTACGATATTTTGGTGTATGGTATTTGATCTTTGAGGCCATCTGCAAACATGATGCAAGGAATAGCTGAGTTTTCGTGTAAATTATCTTTCAAACCCGAACAACCCGAACAATCGACAATAAGTTTTTTATATTGAGGGGTAGTTACGTCGACGTAAAAGAGAACTTGACCAAACGTTAGCAGGACGGAAATAATGTCAAATAAACTTTTGACGCTTTTGCATGCTAACAATTGTGAGTACTGCCAGGTTTACGAATGTAATATAAAATTATAGAAGAAAGATACGATGTCACAATGTGACCTCGTATTGCAGACATAGCAAAACTGACACAAAAAGTGAAGGCTGCTAATAAATTACGATTAGTTTGTCTTAGTGCATTTGCACAGCAATGATTTTGGTCTAACAGCTCGAGCGAGAGTGCGATGAGTTGTATCGCCTTGAAAATTAATGTATTATAACAAGCCAAGAAGGACCGCTTCGTAAGCAGTTGATGCTGTGCAGTAATCGCGATCTTGTAGATCGTCGCCTGTCAGCGTAGTTGTGGCATGTTACACATTTTCTGCTTGCGCTATCATTTAGCCGACAAATTAACCATATAAATTTGTTTGATATACATGAAAAGACGGCTTCTCGTTTGCATACAACCTATAGTTGATATTAGTCCAGCATGCCGCATGATGTTGCGTTGAGTGAAATTTAGTACAAATAGTTTAAGGCTCATATGAGGACGCTTTTCTTCAAGACCATTTGTTGTAAAATGTTGTAAAATCAAACAAGAGAGAATGAAATGCACGCGTTAAAGTGTTGCACAAACATGGAGTGTCACAGTTTGTCGATGACTGCCTCGGAACAAGTCTCAATAAAGTGTGTAATTGGCAAACAACAAACCAAAAATACCATAGTGCTAAAATGGAGAATAACAAAGTTTGGCGTTTTTCTATATCAGTTTCATCCTGTGTAGTTTCGTTCAATATATTTTATTCGCCATAATATTGCAGGTATTTTATACAGGACTTTTGAAATGTCGTTCAAATCGCTCAATGAAACAAACTAGTAGCATGACAGGCAATGAATATTGTCTTACAACCGAGCTCTCATCATTTGCTTCACTGTGCCGCTGATGCGCTGATCAGCAGCGCAAGCGTGCTAGGAGTCGGGTCGTGGCGACAACGAGTCCAATACTTGCACGAAGAGAAGTTTGAGAGTCGGTTATTCTTATATGGTACGGGCGCGGTGCACGCAGAGGGGCAAATGAGGCAGATCCTACATGTAGCGATCCAACACTTGTCTTGCAGCTAATATTGCACGAGTGAGACCCAACCGTGGCGTGCAACTCGCATTCACGATTGCGCGATGTGTCATGGTGCAGCGACGACTTTCTCGGTTGAACGAGTCATGACTCGCAGTGGGCTCCATACATGCAAGTCGTTGGCGATCGCGTCGTTGTAGCGCGTGAGATAGCACGAGGTAAATAGCTGAAGCGCTGTTCAGTTTCGCAAGGGCTCTGTTCAATCAAAGCCTCTACGAAAACAACTGCTCGCATCAACGCACTAGTATTGTCGTCGGATCTCGCAACCCCGGTAACCTAGTGAGATGCCAGATGCATAGAGCTGCAGTCTCAAGAAGGGTGCCACGTTGTACGAGGACGATGACCCTTGGTGGCATTGACGCGATTGAGACGCTTGTCTCTCCTAACAATGTAGCTTTGACTGGTATAGTGGTGATCTTCGCGGCGGCTCTTCATTTCGACTGGATCTTGTTGACGGACCATGTAATGCGAACCGAGACCAAGCCACTGAGCTACAAGTATGATCTGATAATTGCCACATGCTTGTAAGATGCTCACGCTAGCTATCGAGCCGATCGTAGTGTCCTCTACTGTTGCTGCATCTTTGGGGCACGAAGCGACGGCAACTGACGGCGTTGATGTAGACTGTATATGTCACGGCATGCGGTATGGTTCGTTTAACTGAAGGCACTCTGGCCATCCTAGCGTACTCGAGCCAACAGCTTTGCGACTTCCGTAGTAGTAGTAAGTAAGATACGTCTAGCGATCTCGAATGACCAACCTTTGCGACTTCCACCAGCTGGTAGGATTTACTGTCAGCTGTTGTCGCGACTCGAACCTCTCGAGTGCACAACGACACCGCGCAACGCGACGTCATACTGCGTATCACTCCTTCGGGGCGCAATGGCGGCGGCTGAAGAGACGAAAGGAGGCTCTTACAGCGACGACAACGACAACAGCGACCGACTCCTTCATTGCACAGCGTATTGTGGCATGACGTGAAAACCAGATGGCTACATCACAGCGATCGCTCGCAGCTTCGAGTCAGTGCTTGCCACCAATGAGGCGACCACGGTGGCGAATCGCCAGCGACGAAGATGTACATACCATATTTATTGTACGCCGCACTTGGAGTCGTCGTGAGGGTGCTGATGCCGCTCGCGAAGCGGCCAAGACGACGACTGCGCTTTTCCCACTGCGCTGCTCTCCGAGAGCAGGTGGTGGCAGGCTGTGCATATCAAATCGGCTCCGTCGTCCAACGCCGCGATGCTTAGACTCGAGAGGTTTGGTCACCATGTCGATTCGCGCACTTGTGTGTGCAGATTGCTCTTCACCGAGAGAGCGGCGTGGGTGGCAGCTGGTTGGCTGCAGAGCGGCTCTCTTTCTCCATGTGTGATCGTATCGGTCACCTCAAGCGCAACGTGGTAGTTCGATCGAGACGCAGATGTATGATAAGGACGTGTGTTGGTGCGGATGATGCAGTCGACAGGTTTACCGGCGCGTGGTGCACCGGTATCCCGCGTCTGTTGCACTGTGTCTCTCTGCGCGGGAGATCCGGCAGACACGTGTCAGGTCAGGTAGCTCGTTGTGGTGGTCATGTCATGCAGCCATGCGAGTCAGTTCCACTCCACTTTGCGTGCGAGCAAAACAGATGGTACTGGCGCGCGCCATCTGTCGACGCGGAACATTGTTGGCGTGGCTTGTGGCTCTTTGAGCACAGCCGCCCAACGCAACGACATCCACGACATCAACGCAATGACACGGATCGTGAGTGCAAGTATGGGAGAGCGAGGATCGCGTCCCGATCTCTTGCGCTCTCACAGGCATGTTGTACGCATGCCGCGTGCTCTGTTGTGCACTAGTATACTGGTGCATCTAGCATCTCCGAATTGCCCAACGTGGCCGACTGACTGCTTGCTCGATCATGTCCAGCGTGCCACGAGCGCGCTCTCTACTACAGACGCCTCAACAAGTGCGCCAAGTGCCTTCCATCTGCTTGTACGCGCTTCTGCAGCTGTCATGCGCGACTGCTTCTCATCGAGAGATAGTGCTCGAGCTCGAGAACAGAGAGCCGCTCGTGGAGAACCCGCAACTGGCCGGTGCGAACATTACAGCGCTGCCGCCTACCTCTGCGCGGAGCGACGCCGAACAATTGCACAATTGCACCATTGCACACTCGCATGCGATCATGAGACCGTCTCCAGCGGCTCTGCTGGCAGGTGCCTGCTCGTCGCATGCTTGAGCTGACTGGCCCTTTCGTTGCGTCGATGGGGCTTTTACATCACGGGATGGTGGCGTTGCACCGACTTTCTGAGGTCGTGTGATTTGCCGCGCAAAGCCAAAGAGCTGTCGTCCGCCAGCTGGCAAGCACCACCCAGGCGCTAAACCACCTGGTCCCATCAATCGTTCGTTGGCTGGTCTCTAGCAGAAGATGTGTGCCCACCTCTTCGCACGGAGCCTCTCGCGACAACAACGACGACAACAACAGGACACTCATTCAATAGCCAACGGGCAGACGACGTACGAGCAAAACAGCCGAGTGAGCTCAGCAGCAACCGCCGCTGCTCGCATAAGAGAGCTCATTCGCCAACTTGATCGGACGAGCACACATCCAGCCACTTGGTTCGCGCACCACATCCAAAGTAGCCAAATGCCGTTCCAGAGCTTCCCCCACGCACCAGCGTTTGGTCCACAACCAACGCAGCAGCTGCTCTTTGTGCAGCACGCACCTCGTCCAGGTCAGCTCAAACCGACTTGGACATCGACAAACTCGGCAGTCGAGCGCATCGCGCTGCCGCCACTCAACACGGCGCTGCTGCCGTCGTTGCAGATGCAGCACATGACACTACAGTCGCCATCGGTCTCGGTCGTCGCCAGCGCCGTCGCGCCAGGTCAGTCGCCGACGAAGAAGCGCGTGCGCGCACTGCCGAACGCGTCCAAGTCGATTACGCTCGACCTGCTCCGACCGCACTTTGAAAAGCCGCTGGCTGAAGTCGCAGCGCTCTTTGGCATCTGCATGACGCTCATGAAGAAAATCTGCCGCAAGAACGGCGTGCCGCGCTGGCCGCATCGCCAGATCCGTGGCCTGCGCAAGAGCATCTGGTCGATCGAGAAAGCACTGCGGTGCTGCGACGTGGAGGCGCAACGGCGCTCGTACAACGATCACCTGCACAAGCAGCGCGCCAAGCTCGCAACGATCCTGCGTGGTCCAGACGGTCCGAGCCGTGCGGCGTTCGACCGGATCCTCTCTGAGCCGCTCTCACCAGCGAGCGAGCGTGCAGTGTCGCCCGTGGTCGCGACCGTAACCAAACAAGTGTCGCCTCGCTCGTACACTACGACGTCGTTCAGTGGCAACAACTCGTTTGCGCTTCAGAGCTTCTCAGCGATCGCAGCAGCAGCATCGCCGGCCGCGGCGATCTCGAGTGGAAAGATCAGCCCTGCGACGGCATCGACAATGAAGCTACCGCCCATCGCATCGCTGCTGCGTCCGAACGTCAGTGGTGGTGGCCATACGCCGCCGCGCACGGGCTACTTCTCGGGCACGTTCCAGATCTGAAGCGGATAGTGCCGTAGCTATCATCGTGTGTGTATGTATGTATATGTATGAGTGTATCCCTCCTGTAGACGTCTCTCTATCGTAGCGTCCAATGCGTAGTGGGTAGTGTCCTAGTTGAGTGTGGAAGTCAAGCCTTTGTAGCTCGAGATGTTGTAACACGCCCACTCAATGACAATAGTGATTGACTCGATTTGCTTCAGCTCGTCGTGTCTTGACTAGCTGTGATGTCTCGTATCCGGCGCTTGAAGACTTCAAAAGCCAACACTCCGTGGCCCGAAGCACGAGCAACAACAGGTCAGTACCATGACGGGTGCGTATGTCCACTAAAGACACTGCATGCATTCTCGCATGCATGTGACGCAACTTTACGTCTGACCCTTCGTCTTGCATAGCTCTCTGACACGCACGGCACACCGACCTTCGTCGCAGTGTCCGTAGCCATCCAGCGCGTCATATGGCGACGTATTGAACACCGTATCTGATGACCGATTTTTGAACAGTAGCCACATGCGAGCAAGTGCGTAGTCGAAGTGTTTTCCATGCTTTTAGAGGATAGTCGCGCTCGAGCGCTGTCAGCCTCACGATGCACGAGCGGCCATCGTTGCATCACCAAGTACCAGTACTAGACGTTGACAGCCATCTCTCTAAGTTTCGAGTCTGGATGTTCGATCGCAAGAGTCCAGTTTGGATGTACCAGTATGCCATAAGGTTCTTACCACCGTCGACGCTCGATCGGTCGCTCAGCCCTCGGACGCGACGCGGCTGTGCTGGCTACGCAGACTCGCACGCAAGCTCTTGTTACTGTTGTGGCTGCTATTACTAATGGCGTTGTTGTACGCGCTGCCGACGCCAATCGCAGCGCTCTTGTTCTTCTTCCCGAGCGACGACTTGAGCGACGACGCGAGCTGCGCGAACCGAGTCGGTCGCTTTCCATTCGCGAGCGCCGTGATGCCGTCGCCCGAGCGACCGTCCGTGCGCACTTTGGACGTGATATAGCGCTGTGCTGTCAGTAGCGAGTTCTGCAGCGTAATGACGATACCATGCGCGTCGCCGAGGAAGCGCGCGGTCACGTCGACACCCTTCTTGTACGACTGGAGACTCTGTTCGTAGCATTTGAGGAACTCGTGCTCGACGCCGACGTTGTGGTACGCAATGCCGAGCACCGCAACGCGGTCGAGTTTGACTGCGTCGACATCGCTTTTGCGGTCGTGGTTGTTATTGTTGTTTGCGCCATGGCGAAGCTTGGGCGGACTACTCCGACTGTCGTCGCTACTGCGGCCGAGCTGGAGCTCTTCGTGCAGCAGAATGAGCGCCGACTGTGCGTGCCCGAGCGCGCTCTGGTGCTTCCCGAGCTGCGAGAGCACAGCACACATGTTGAGGTGCGTGTCGGCTTTGTTTGGGATGTTGTCGAGCTTCGTCTCGATCTTGATCGCGTCGGTCAAGTACGTGAGCGCTTTGTGCAGGTTTCCCTGTCGACGGTAATAGCACGCAAAGTTATTGAGGGTCACAGCGCGTCCAGCTGGATGTTTCTCAGTCAAGATCTCGGCTTTCTTGAGCAGCTCCAACACAACTGGGAACTGCTCCTGCTGCAGGTACGTCATTGCGAGCAGGTTGCACATCTCGCCGACTGTCCTGCACGATTGCCACACTTCGTGACTATCGGCGCCGAAGAAGTGCTGTCGCAGCACGAGCCCTTTTTCCATGCACTCGAGCGCTTCCGTGTACTTGCCCTCTTGCTGCAGCAGCGTACACTTGTCGTCCAGCCGCTGTAGTGCGACGAGCTCTTTCTGATTCTCGACAAACCGCGTCTCTTCGAGCCCCTCGAGCTCGATCCAGTGCGCGTGGTTCGTGCGACGGACGGACGAGCTCGCATCTTCGCCACTGCTGCCTGCTGGACTGCTGCTGCTATGTGGTTGGTGGTGCTCTGGCTGCCGACTGTGCCGCTGCTGCTGCGGCAGTACGTTATCTACTTCGTCGAGCTCGGTGAGCTGGAGGTCGTCGCCATCCTCCGACGCGGTTCCCATACTTGTCTGTCTCGTTCTCGACGATGTCGGTGCCATGGCAAGTCGGTGCTGTCGAGCGCCAACGTGCAAGTGCGCGTTCAGCTCATGCTGGTCGCAACAAGCTAAACATAGGTTACGATAATAAGATATCCACACAGATATCCGTGAAGACATAAGATATCCACAAAGCCATGATATCCAATACAACTCAGATAATCATAAAGGTCTATATCAATACAATCAAATTGCAGCGAAAATTTTGTCCTCTTATCAATAATTCACTGTTTTATTGCATGATGCTCACTTTAGATATCTATTTGCGAGTTTCAAAGATAGATTCATTCAAACTTGTTTAAATAAGGTCGAATAATTGAAAGTTGGATAATCAATCTTCACATATTATTAACAATCTGCAACGCGGAATTAAAGGGACAAGCACAGTTTTATTATAAACAGGAAATCTAAAAAGGGTTTCAATGCTTTGATGGACGCACAATATAGTCATTGTCTTCTTAAGAGCTGTGTTCAATTTACAAACCGTCACAAATACGCTATACTGTTGCCTAGTGCAGACCGTCACAAAAATGAGCTAAAATGGAGTAAATTGGTTGCAACTGATTGTATCACAATTAAAATAGTAGTTGTAAAAAGAAATCGAGTATCCAGTGATATGTTTCAAATATGTACAATGAATTTCTGACCTATCAGGTCGAACGTTGTCGCTTTGTTAAACGTACGTTACTGTAAAATTACGATTTTTGAAATTGTGGCCATTAAAAGTACTGACAATATTTTGAGTTTGTGGCGTTAAAATTATTGATTCAATATGTAGTTTGCGTAGTTATGTTTTTCGTTTTTTCTGATGCTGTTTTCTATTTAGTTTCAACTGATTGTATACAGGATAAACACAGTATTTGAAAATGTGGTCGTATATATTTTATTCCAATGCGTTTTAATTTGATTAAGTAATGGTGTGGTGTTGAGAAGGCATGTCCTTGATTTTGTATTGACTACGCTTCAAGTTGATCAAGTTTTATCTTAAATAGGTAATTTGTATTTGATGGAGCTAAAACGAGCTAACATATCGACGACAGTGAGAACAATGGCGACGTACTACGTTGCCATTCGCGGCGACGAGCAGAAAAGAGACTTATTGGTTACACGCACCATTGAGCCGCAAAGCATTTGAGCCGCAAAGCGTTTGATCTTTGTTGCCTTATATTACTTTCGTTGCTAGCTGTTGAAGCGTGGGCCGCTTTTTGTGATATAGTATGACTGTATAATACAGACAACCATGTGTGTAACAAAAAACCTAACTCTTGAATCCACTATTATTATATTACTATAAACATTGTCAGACTACGTCGCGGTTGCATGTTGCTGATAATATAAACATTGTCAGACTTATTTTCACATTGATTCATTACGCAGTTAGCGTAAAGTTCGATTGTTTTTTTTCTCCGATGCGGTGTTCGGCAAGGTCAATTATTCAATCTTGAAGATTCTTTGGTTTTCAAGATGTTGTGCTACTGTATACACTAAATTTATGTATGTTGAGTGATATATGAAATATCTGGGACTAATATTGTCGTACAACGAGTCTTATGTAGCGACATATGACAACACAGTGACACTTATGGTGTATGATGTACGAAATATTCTGACTAATCTAGATCGAACACAAGTCTAATATATGAGCGACATTTGACATCGAAGTGACAAACACTTAGTTAATAAACACAGCAATAGTAATGGACGCAAGGACTCTGAAATCAATACTTAAAATAATTATTGTAATTGCGCACAGTAGCTGCACTGCACTCAAGCTCCTTCGATGGCCCACTTACACGCTTTGTTACACGCGCACATAGCTCGACAGACGTAATGACTGCGACACAATGCACGCTGGCGTCTCGGCTCGACGAGCAAATGCAAAGGAACTCAAAATCGCGCCACCACTCGTCGCACTCATATGCGAGCGAGTCGACGATGGTCGTCAGCGCAGCGATATGCCGGAAACTGCGTCCTCAGGAGAGCGTCACGACACCGCGGTGTTAAAACGCAACGCGACGTGACGTCCCGATTGCAGTGGCGCTACGTGTCGGCCGTCCTGGACGTCGCCATTTGTCGACTCACTTGTCCACGCACTCGTACTTGTTCACTTGGCACTCACTTGACTTACTTGACTCACTGTCGCTCGCATAGGCGACTAGATCCACTCGCTCTTGGGCCGATGCCCTGCTTTCTTCCCGCAGCCGAGAAACAGCGGCTGCGGCTCGACTGGATGGTCCGTTGGGTGCAGCGCGTGGTCGATCTGACTCAGTGCTTCGGCGTACATTTGCGTTGCGCGACTGATGCGCCGATTCAGTTCGACGGCGCGCGCGTCGTTCTCTTTGTCGCTGGCGTTGTCGCTGGCGTCGCTGTCACTGTCAATAGCCGTTCCCAGTGTCCCTCGACTGCTATTGTGGCTACTGCGGCGCTGACTCCCGTGACTACTACGACGTTGACTCGTACTACCGCGACTGCTGCTGTGGCTACTGGCACGGTCTGTCCGCGTCGTATCCGCTTCTGTTTCAGTCTCTGCTGCTGCAACAGCAGCCTCCAACAGTCGGTTCTTCCGCCGGAGCCACTTGTCTTTCCGAATCGCGCGAAACTCAGCGGCGCTGAGCTCCTGCAGCGCGTCGTCGAGCTCGTCGATCGACTGCACCGAGTCGTGATCGTCGTCGCTCTCGTCCAGAGCGTAATCGTCGTCGTCGCTGTTGTCGATCCCAAGCTGCGTGCCAAGACGTAGTACGTCAGTTACAACTTCGCCGGCCATGCGCTTCTGCTGCGTCGACAGCAGCGTCTCGGCCGACTCGCGCTTCATCTCGAGGAGCTGCGCGCGCAGGAAGCTCCGCTGCCGCTGCGGCGTCACGCGATGGAGTTCAGGGTCCGAATTGCGTGAGGACGTCGCAGCTGCGACGGCGCTAATGTGGCGCGGCTTGGCGTGGCTCGACGTACTCACCGAGCTGCTCGTGCTGCTGTGGCCGCTGTGGCTATGGCTGGATGTCGTAGCAGGTACGTGGCGCCGCATGCGGTCGGCCTGCGCGGACTCTTCGTCCTGGTCACGGAGGTACTGCGTCTTCTTTGAAAACTTGCGGAGGAACCAGCCCGTGAGGTTCCGGTTCGCGTGCGCCTTTTGCTTCTCGACGCGCTTCTGCAGGGACGTCTGCGCCAACATGTGGGCGTGCTGTCTGTCTGTCTGTGTGTAGTCGTGTGTTCGTTTGGCTCGCAATGCGCTGCTGAGCTGCTGTTGAGAGCTGTTCGCTCGTTTGGAGCTGCTAGGCGTCCGGACTGACTGACTGGCGACGTGCGACGACGGCTTGCTCGATCTCGCTGCGAGTTCGCTTTCGAGCGACTGTGGCGACACGTCTCTCGCTCTTGATGGATACGACAAACGCACGACGACGACGCGAGCGCTTCGATGGGGCGACAGCGGCGCGCTTGCTCGATCCACTCTTGGCCTCACGCAGAGGCGCACTTGCGATCGATCGGACTGGACCGACGAGCGAACGGATTGTGGCTCGCACGCGGGTGTGAACGCGTACGCACTCGCTCACTCTCTCACACGTACACACACGTGCACTAAGCTCGCTTACAGACGCTTTGTTGCTCGCTCGCGCTGTCGGACGTGCGTGCAGACGTCGCGAGGGCGGGCGATCGATCGATCGATCCTGTGTCGGCGCGGGGGAAATTTATTAGATGCGAGGCAAGATCGTCGGTCGCTTCACACACTTGTGTTCGCTTACCTTGCTGTCGCTCACACACAGAGGCTGCTTGTTCGCTCACTTGTCCTTGTGCTTGCAGCAGCTCGCAGCTCGATGCGCACAGCGCAGGATGCCCGCCGCAAACATTAGCAGGTCTGGTGCGAGAAAAAAGAAGGCGAAGGTGATGATACCTAGAACCGGGACGGAGGTCGTGACGCAAGTGCTATCAAAATGACTTGATGCAGGAGGGGCAGACACATTGCGATCGTCGATCGCAGTCCGAGAATGTGCTCGGAACAGCCATTGCGCACACTACATTCCCATTTGTTGTATATTGTAATATGCGCTGCGTGCGAAAGTCGCAGACGACACTGGATTCGACCACAGCAAGACTGATCCCTATTGTTGCACCAGCACAAGCTAAGCACCCAGCTCGACGATTGCGTCCACATCTTCATCACGCTCGCAGTCTTGCTGTTGTTGCTACCACCACCGCTGGATGACGATGTCTTCAGTAACGCTCGCTGCGGTCGACGCGAGCTGCTGCTTGACACTGCAGGTCATGCGAAATGGCTGACTGTGGTCGTCGACAAGCGCCGCCGTGTTGGACACTTGGGACGACGAATGCAGCAGAAAGCGCAGACACCAACAGCCGCGATGACGCAACGTGCGCGCGCGCGTGCCGAACGCGCACGTCGCACGCAGTCGCTGCCGTCATCACTCGCTCAAAATCGCTGACGTTGTTTCCCAGTTGTGTAGTATGTTGCTACAGTGTCATTACTACCGACACGGCACGATGGATCTCGATGCCTGCTACGAGCAGCTCTCGATCTCTATTCACGTGACACATGGCTGATACTGTGCGTAACTGTGTGGGTACATACCATCCCATCTGTGCCGTCAGCGAGCGAGCATATGCGCCACAGTGATGAGGGCCGTTGCGCACAAGGCTTCAGTCATTTGGCTCTATTAAGCAACACAAGCAGCAGCAGCAGCACCTCTAGCAGCCGCCAAAGCGCGCAGCGAGTCCACTTGACCGACGGATCTCAAACAGCGCAAAGTCCTTGCCGTAGTACTCGCTCGGGAGCTCGTCGTCTGCGAGCTTGTAGTACTCAAAACCGTCCTGTTCGAGGCGCCGGAAGAACGCAACGCCCGTGTCGGCGCGATTGAACCCGAGCAACACAAGCGTCGAAGCGCCTGCAACGTGTCGCAGTGTGTGCAAAAGCGGCTCGTACAGCTCGCGCAAGTACGCGACGTCCGTGCCGAGAATGACATCGACCTGCGCGCCAGGCTCGAGCGATGCGAGCAGTGCGCGCTCATGCTCGACTGAGCCCCACGAGAGCTCGACAACGCGTACAGCGACGCCTGGCTGTAGCACCGCTGCGTTGTGTGTGACGTTGCGCTCGAGGCACGCAAGGTGGCTCGCGAGGTCGGTCAAGTACACGCGTGCAGGCGAGAAGCACGCTGCAACTGCGAGACCGACGACACCCGTGCCGCTCCCGAGCTCAAGCACGCACTTGCCGTCAAAGAGCGGGCGATACCGCTGCTGCTGCAGCTGCAGGTGCTCAGCAAGGATCTGTCCGCTCGTCCAGATCGAGCCGCCGATGCCAACGTCCCAGTCGCACTGGAACTGCAGCATGCGGTCGCTCGATTCGCCGTCCACACGCACGTGCAGTGGCGTTAGAGGAGCCTCGTCACTCGACGTGATCGTGGCCATTTTCGATGCAAATCGAATGGAACCAACAATTTGACTCCTTTAACTATTATCATTGTTACAAGAGCGCACTTCTAAAAAAGAGCGTATGACTTTGTCGTGTTATATTTCAAGCGAGACCCAACTTGCTGAGAACTTAATATACTATTTCATTCGTCGAGAGTAGCAAAATAAAATATGAACAGGCGCACGTACAACAAAAACAGTAGTATATATGTTACTGTTTATAATGAAGCGAAGAGTGTTAATTGAAAAATGTGAATAATATATTTTATTTAATGGTATACCCATTTCATCCGCACACATTTTATTATCATAAAAATATGTCTTCTTAATAGCCCGATATACCGAGTATGCAACGCAATATGATTTGAATGCAGAGCATATTCAATCCTAGAAAAGCGATGGGCGATTAGGCAGGTGCATGAAGTTGATCTCTCAAAAGCAATACGTCGCACTCTACGTTACAGGATGCTCAAAGAGGATCGGATTGGATCATTTGGCGGGAGCGAACTGCGAAAAACGACAGAAAGACAAAGAGCGACCATTGGTGACTTCAACCTTTTGGAGATTTTCAATGTGGATGAATCGTCAAGGCTGCTGGAAAATCCGCCTCGACGTTCGTAGAGCAAGGTAGGCCAGTCGCAGTACATCAGAACAAACCTTATGAGCTGATGGCGGCAAGTTTCATGTCCTATTCATTGTGAGAATAATACCTGGAGGCTCCAAAGAACATAGCGAGCTTGACAGTTACCCGTCCGCCACATCTATGCCGTCAACTAAACTCATGGATGAATCTACTCTGCTCTGATATCCTCTCCCCTTTGGTACTTCTATGGACATTGGTGAAAGGGAAGCCTGATGCAAATTGAGCCCAATCCTTGCTGCAGCTCTCGACGTCGGCGTCATGGGGCCATATATGGCCAAAGGTCGTGCCCTGAATCGATCCATACTTGCGTGGGACGAGGTAGTCAGTGCGCTAAGAGTGATTCTTACAGTGCCTTAAGCAGTTACTGAAGACAAAATGTCACTTGATTTCAATATAATTAATTTACTCGATCAACGACATTTACCTGAAAGAGCCGCCATTAATTTATGCACATCATGTACAGTAGTTCATATCCTTAACCCGCAAGCTGCCTCTACCGCGCACAAGTACAGTCTACTCCATAGCCCGTGTTAAACGTATAAACATTGTATGTGAAATTGAAATTCAGTTAAACCAATCACAGCGGTTTATTGTATTGCTCGCGTAAATTACCATGTAAATCGAATGGTAGCGAGCGAACAGCACAAACTCAGCAACAGCGACACAAAGATCAAACGCAATATGAATTCATTGTAGAGTGCATACTCGAACTAAAATACGTGAGCGGCGATTCGGAATGTAATATTGGTCACTCAGATACAATACGTCTGCCTTCCATCCATTCGTGACTGGATGCTCAGAGATTATCGGATTGGATCATTTGGCGGAAATGAGATGCGAATAACGTAAATTAGACGTCGGTGCTGCTGGAAGTTTTGCATCGAGGTTTGTAGAGCATGGTAGGCAAGTCGCTCACGATTCGCAACAGCCCGACATTACAGCTAACCGTACGCTGATGGCGTCAAGCTATATGTTCTGATCTTCTGATCATTGTGAAGGGAATGTCAAGAGACTTTATAGAGCAAAACTAGCTTGACAGTGACTTGCCCATCCGCATCTACGCACTGCAATAGAAGCATGTCTGAATCTACTGCGCTATGACCCTCTCAGCCTTTGTACATCTGAAGGACAATCTATTAAATGTCATCGACATCGATCAACGGAGATTAACGCATTAAGCTCGATTTCTGATGCTGCTCTCGTCGTCGGCGTCTTGGGTCCATCTATTGCCAAACGTCGTGCCCTCTGGATTCGATACGACAGCATGTACACCACAGCACCAACAGAACTATTTGGGATGATTCCCATGCAAGCCAGGGACGACACCATACACCACACACCATATAAAGTGGGTTGGGACGATACGTCTCTCCATACAAGCGTGGGACGAGATAGACTGCGGGCTCCAGTTTTATTAAAGTAATACTTCAAGTTCCTTATTCAGTTGTCAATTTCAACATGTCTCTTATTTTTAGTATACTCGATAAACGTTATAACCTGACGTAGCAACTTGAGAGCAGCACGCGCAAAGCGTGCTAATCATGCACATTGACTAAGTGAGGTGTGATGCACATCTTCGACCAGTTTCTTATAGTGCCATGCGGCGTGCCAATAAGTTGAATATCTTCTGCACCATCTCGCTGGATGCCAATGCGAGGCGCGATATGTATGCACCTTTAGCGCGCTAAGCCATCCCACGATGGGATTGCGTATGGTGAGCAGCTAAATGACCAAGTCGCCGTACCAGCCGATTGGTGTGGTGATGGGTAATTGCGTTGTCGGAAACATGAAACAGGAATAATTATAATGGTAGCTGGCGGTTGATTCGCGTGATATATGTCGTTAATAAAACTTGAGTTATGTAACATCTCGTAACTGCCACGTATAAGCTAGATATGTTCAACGCTTTTACGAACAGACACAGCGCATTAAACTTGCATGCTTGGACCTGTAAAAAACGGCAGCAGCTCATTTGAACATGAGAAACGTCAACGTGAATAAACACTGCGGATTGAACTTGCAGTTTACGCGTTTTGACGACGGCATCACGCCGTCGCAGGGGATACCACTACGGAGAGCAGGTAAGACACCTGTCGGTGTGGATGACATCATCGATGATGTCATCTACCTGCGTAGAGTTCATACGTAGGACGATCGTAGATAGGGAGGTACGCACGCAAGTGCGAAGACGTAGCTCGCGTCAAATGCCAATCATAACATATTTAGGTTCGCTTATCACATGTTGTAGCTTTGGCGGATGGGGCAGAAGCTCATTAGTTGCTTGCTGCGAAACACCCCTGGGGACGTACTTCCTCTCGAAAAGGTGTGTGTGACTAATCACACCGTCACGTTTCGTTGCTCGCCCTTGCGCTCACTTGCAATACGAAAAAAACGTCACCGTAAACAACACATTAAGGAGTACCTTCTTCTAGTCATTATTTATATTGTTGTTGCAGGTTGCGGCCTCGATTCGGGACTTATACATAATTATGTTAGAACGATACATCATACATTGTAGCACCACGTCATGTGTTTCTCGGACCTGTTGTACAGTTGCTCTATGAAATGTTGTGTGAAAGAAGTAGTCAATCAGTCGATTTCAAAGTTGAATGACACCATGTTTCAACGTACTCCTTTATATCTGTCGAGATCGACCTTTGTACTAGCGACACACGCTCCTGTATGCGGCAAAATGTCAGCGCGGCCGAGATTAAATACTCGTGATGTTGTACAACGGGTGACGCTGTAAAACTCCGCTACGTCTTTATTTCGTCGTCGTTATCATACGCCAGAACCACGCGACGCATCTTTTCGTATTCATTCGGACGGGCGTGTCGTACAATTTTTTAATGTACTTGTTCAAATCGGTCACAAACGCTGGCGTAACATTTGTACCAGGAACTCGCGCTTCTCCGCGCGGCCGAGGTAGACGTCTCGCCATGTTGTACCGCTCTTGTGCTAAGCTAAGTTTCTAGTCGTCGTCGTGTTGCATGCCAGAAGCACGCGATGCTTCTCTTCAGTTGTTGGAAAGCGTTGAACAGGCATGCTCGGTTGGCACGTGTTTGTGAAGTTATCAGTGCTGCACTTAAATGCGCTATTGCACACCAACTAAACGGATGACTCCTGCGTGCGACGTTGTTGAATCGCTCCTTGCGTTGTTTGCATGCATTTGCGGTTGTGTTTGCTTTGACGATTTTTGCACTGTTATGAAATTCAGACCGTGATCATATTTCCAAAATTAGTTGTGCTGCTGTTTAATATGATCGCAGTTTATTTCACCTTCATCGGGCAATGTTGTTGTGATTCAGTACTACCCAAAATTGTTAGCACAACATCACCTTTACATTTGGGTACATACATGATTGAAATTAATGTAATAGATTGACAGTTAATGAGGTTACCATATTTTTGCTAATTTGTACATCAAAATCATGTTATACTGTTTTTGTGGGTGTCCACATTGTAAGCTTGTATGACAGCGATTTGGATGCGATTTCGACTCGCTGATACAGACTTCGTGTCGTTTGTCACAGTTTACAATTACTGCGATTGTTATAGGGCAATTGATGCTACAAACATCTTGAAGTTTAGGTCAACAACAGCACTTCTGACACACAGTCGCCCGGTGGTTGCAATGATGCTGTCAAGGAGCACGTTCGAGAGTGAGATCGCGCTCTTGACGGGACGGCATGGGTATTGCATGTCGAAGTGAGACTCAGCTATGCATTAATCCTCATCGTCTCGAGACCTTGTCGCGCGTGGTGTATTTTCGGGTCGTTGCTGCTTCTGGTCCTATTGCGTTGCGCTTATGCAAGATGCCTCATTGCGCATCAACCTCCTAGCTCTCTCTTCGCCACTGCTAGTCATGCACAACGACAGTTGCACCAACTCCAAGTCGAATGCTGTCGTCGTGAACTTGGATGGCGCTGTGCCGCCGTCGACGACGACGACGACCACAGGCGGGTCAGTGGTCTCCGAGGCAAACTCATCCAACTACCAGCAAGCAAATGGGACATCTGGATGCTCGGCATCACGATCGTGATCGGCGGACAGTACTTTTGCTGGAACGCCGGGCTCGCTGCTGGGCTCTACAGCTACATGATCGCATTCTTCCTCATCGCGTCGGCCTACGTCGCAATGTGCTGCTGCACGTCCGAGATCACGGGCACAACGCCGTCTGCCAGCGGCGCGTACGGCGTCGCACGCTGTACGCTCGGGCTCTTCCCAGCGTTCATGATCGGCTGCTGCGAGACGCTCGAGTACGTCGTGTACGTATCGACGGCTGTGCTGTCGTTCGCCGACATGGTCGTGCACGTGCAGCCGTCGCTGAAGTCGCTGCGGCCGCTCGTGTGGGGCGCTGTTCTACGTCTCGGCGCTGTGCTTCCACCTCACGAGTGACCGCGTCTTCTGGGTCTTCAACAGGGCGATTGGCGCTGTCTCGCTCGCGATCGTGCTACTCTTTTGCGTTGGCTCGCTACCGTACGTCGACTTCGCCACGTACGCACATCAGAACGCAGGACTGCACATGGTCGACGGCGTTGCAGGCTTCATGAAAGTCCTGCCGCTCGCTGCGTGGTTCTTTGTCGGCGTCGAGGCGCTCAACCTCTCGAGCGACCAGGTCGCACAACCAAAAGCTACAGTGCCGTTCGCGCAGATCACGTGCGTGCTCACGCTGCTCGCGACGGGTGTGATGGTCTTCTTCGTCACCGTGTCGTTGCCGCCGGGCCTCGCACAGCTGCCGACCGAGCTCGTGCCGTTTAACAACGGCTTTGTGCCGCTCTTTGGCCTGTCGGCAAGCGCGGCGACGCTGCTGTCGCTGCCGGCGACGTACGCCACGGCGTTCGGCTTCATGTGGTGCTACGGCAAGCTCATTTGTGAGATGGCGACGTCGCGTCTACTACCGCCGTTCCTTGCGCACACGTCGTCGCATCGCCATGCAAGCAGCGCGCCGTTCATGGCGGTCATCGCTGGCTCAGTGCTCAGCTACGCGTGCTGCTTGCTCGTGTACCTCGTACCAGCAATCGCAGCGCACCTTTATAGTATCTGCATGGTGTTTGCGTTCCTGGTGTGCTCGGGCCAGTGCGTCGGCTACATCGCGCTCAAGCGCAGCTACCGCAACATTGAAAACTCACGTTTCCAGAGTTCGTTTGGTGTCATGGGCGCAGTCTACTCGATCGCGGTCTGGCTGCTCGGCGTCGTGTCGATTGCAGGCTTTCAGGGCAACGGCGGTAATTTTATTTGCAGGTCTCCTGCCGGTCTGGTCTCGTTTGGGTCTCGACCCACTTTTTATCTGGTATCGTTTTTAGGTCTCGCTCTCATCCACTCAATGATCACTTACGAAAAGCACAGACAAACTCAGCGATTGCACGCCACGACCATTCCAACCATGATCACGCGCCCCTCCGCACCAGCTCCAACCCGCCCGTCAGAACGCTTGCAATCGCTCGCGCGTGATCGCTTCGATTACGTCTCTCTCTCACGCTCGCCGGAACGTGATCACACTAGCTCGTCGACACGTGATCGCAGCGCGTCGCGCTCACGTACATCCGTGCGTGCTCGCAGCGCTTCGCGCTCGCGGTCAACCGTGCGTGCTCGCGGCCGCAGCCGCTTGCGATCGTCTGTCGCAGCATTCTGCCACTCTGCCGGATCGCAAGCACATGTCTCGAGCGACCTGACTCACGACGCTCCAGCTCCATCAAGCGCTCCAAGCGCAAATACGGCTATAAGAACAGCGCACGCAACAGTGATTCGACTCAATGACCATCAATATACACGTGCAAGAGTATCAAGAGCTAAGATTGCATATCGATGCTCGTTTTACCGCAGCAAACAATTCAAGGGCCGAGTTTCCTTTGTCGCGGAGACCATGACGTTTGTTGAGGAACGTCCGCACACGTGTGTGAAAAAGACAGTGGGAGCGGAAATCGATAACGTTGTGCAAGACATGATTACGTTTGTGGACGCGAAGGCAATCTTTTTCTTTTCTTTTTTCTTTTGAAGCGGCTCGATTATCGGATTAGCCTCAAGTTCTCAACTGCGGTTACAAACTACAATGCTGTGCTAGTGTACATAGCCAATTGGCCTACGTCCTTTCTTGACTAAACATGCTGCGAATGGTGGCGAGCG
>JAADWX010000231.1:0-31823 GCA_023336405.1 Globisporangium echinulatum | reverse complement strand
GACGCGACTGGTAGGTTGTAGTGGAACCGGTTGTTCGCAGGGCTCCAGCGCAGACGCGGGATCGAGTCCAGCATCGGCGCGTTCACGTTGATCGACATGGTCGACATCATGGCCGTCATGAGTGCTGGGTAGCTTGGAAAAGGAGGATGAAAGTGCTGAGTGCTTGAGAGACTTTATCGACTTGGGTGTTTGCTGGTGTGTTGCAAAGTGAGCTCGTCTTGGGGATGGAGACTTCGAATGACGACAAACTGCATCGCAATCTTATCCTAGGAACATGTTCTGATTTGCTGCAGATGGTCGTGCTTTTGCTGCGATCAGAACAAGTGGCATTTCTATACAGTAAATCGCTCAACAATATGCCATGTAAGTCCTCAAAATAGCAGATTTTAAGCAAAAACAAATAGCTGTTGCGAGCATCGCGAGACGTCCATTCACTGTTGACGAGCATGACCTTCTCAATGTCGGCGTGTTTTGTGACGCTCGACCACGTCTTTGTTGGCGCAAACGCAATCTCGAACGCGCTGAGCAGCAACAGCGCAAGTGCACTCGCGCTCAACCAGCAGCAACACAGCGGCGATGACTCTGCTCTGATCGCGGCGTATGCCGCCAAGAACGCGGTTGCGCTCGTCACACGCGATGCCACGAACCCCGAGCTGCCGCGCATCTGCGAGATGCTACAGCACCGCGTCGCAACGAGCGCCGCGACACGTATCACAAGCGTACTGCTGCATGCACCATCCACTCAGCATAACGACAACGACAGCGACAGCAATGCGCCAAACACAAACTATTGTGGCGACCGTGTGCTCGCAGGCGACTCGGAGGGCCACGTGTTCCTATGGCAGCGGGCAAGCGCATTGCATCCGTGGCAACTAACGACGATCTCGAGTGACGCGCAGCCACCGCTACCTACAGCGTCAGTCGCAGCAGTCGCAGCCGCCGAGACAAACCATCGATGGCTCTACTTTGCAACGTTCTCGGACGGCACGCTCGTTGTGTTCGAGCACAACAAGCAGTCGGCTGCTGATGACACGCAAGTGCACGTACTTGCGTGTCTCGATCTCGGCGTGCGCTGCATCATCGAGACGCTTGCAGCGACTGTGATCGGCGTTAGTGGCGTCAACGACAGTGACACCAACGAGCCGAGCGTGTTGCTTGCTGCTGGCGGCGTCGACTGCAAAGTCCATCTCTTTGACATCAGCGGCGACCGCGTTACGCGACTGCTCGCGCTCGAGGGCCATCGCGGCTGGATCCGGAGTCTCGCGTTCAAGCCATCGCAGCCACACAAAGCCGGTTGTATCGCTACGCAGCAGTCGCTATTGCTTGCGTCCGCATCACAGGACCAGCGCATTCGGCTCTGGCAGATCACAACGCAACCGTTGGCTGCTGAGCCACCGAGTGGCGGCGCGTTCGTTGCTGCTGGCGCGCGCTGTGCGTACGCCGTGCGCTTTGACGCGCTGCTCGTCGGTCACGAGGACTGGGTCACGTCGGTCCAGTGGGCGCTCGTACCGACTGATAGCGACACCAGCACCAACGAGTCGGTGCTCGTAACGGCGTCAATGGACAATGCGCTCGTCGTGTGGCGCCGCGCGGCAGCTGCCGGGTGGACACCAGCGCTGCGTGTCGGTGAGATGGTCGGCACGGGTCTGTTGCGCGGCGTCGTGCTGCCGAGCCGCACCGACCGGCTCGAGCTGCTCGCGCTCGGCTTTAGCGGCCAGCTCGAACGCTGGCAGCAGGAGCCCGCGCCGTCGACGATCTTTCGCCCTGCACTCGCGCTCACGGGCCACAACGCAGCCGTGACTGACCTCTCGTGGGCGCCAGCCGGCGACTACGTGCTCTCGGTCTCGCTCGACCAGACGGCGCGCGTGCTTGCACCTGTGCGGCAGTCGCAAAGTCCCATTGCGACGGCTTGGCTCGAGGTCTCGCGCGCTCAGGTGCACGGCTACGACCTCAATTGCGCGTGCTTCCTTCTTGGCGCGACAGGTAATGGTAGTGGTGGCGACCGGTTCGTGAGCGGCGCCGACGAAAAGATCCTGCGCGTGTTCGAAGCGCCCAACGACGTCCAAACACTCGTGCATCAGCTTGCAGGCCGCAATGACAGCGATCCATCGACAGCAGCAGCGACGACGCGCGTGCAGCACGCGTACTTGCCCGAACTGAGTCTCACAAACAAGTCAGCCGACGTATCAGCCTCGAGTGCTGAGAGTGCTGCAGTCGTACGTGTCGGCGACGCTGCTGCCGCAGCTGTGCGCGTGCCAGTTGGCGAGACGCTTGCGAAGAAGACGCTCTGGCCCGAGCAGCGCAAGCTCTATGGTCACGGCAACGAGTTGCTGAGCGTCGCGTCGAGCCACGACGGCGCGCTGCTCGCGTCGGCGTGCAAGTCGCGCGACGAACGGTTCGCTGGTGTCTGGCTCTGGGACACGCGCGACTGGAGCGCAGCGCAAGCGCCACTCGAGGGCCCAAAGAGCTCGGTCGTGCAGCTCGCGTTTGCACCAAACGACGCGCTGCTGCTCGCAGTCTCGCGCGATCGCCACGTGTGCGTATACGAGCGGCGCAGCAGTCACGACAATGAAGCCAGCACGTCATTTGTGCTCGCAGCGCGCATCAAGGCGCACAAGCGCATCGTCTGGAGCTGCTCGTGGACGCCAGACGCGCGGTTCTTTGCGACTGCGTCGCGCGACCAGACCGTCGCGATCTGGGGCCGCACGCCAGGCGATGCAACAGGTTGGTGTGCGGCAGGGCCGCCAACAATGTTCGACAGCGCAGTCACAGCTGTCGCGTTCGCACCTGCTGCGTTGAGCAGCGCAGACAGTCGCTACTTGCTCGCAGTCGGCTTGGAGAGCGGTGCGATTGCGTTTTACAGCGTCACAGCCGCGTCCGATGGCCGCGTCGCGACCATGCGCGTTGGCAACGTCGACGCAGCGCTTGCGCCGTCAGCGAGCATGACGCGGCTCGCGTGGTCGCCTGTAGCGCACGGCGCGTCGCACGTTCTTGCAGCATCAAGCGCCGATCACAGCGTGCGGCTCTACAGTGTACAGCTCTCGCAATAACAAGTGTATGGCTCTAGGACTCGACTATGTAGCTGTGTGTTTCAAGTCGAGTCGAGCCGAGTCGGTTAGGGTCGAGTCGAGTCGAGTCGAGTCGAGTCGAGTCGAGTCGAGTCGAGTCGAGTCGGGTCAACACGCCTCCTTTTACTTGTACACGACCTTGGACTTCATGTACTTGTTGATCTCGTCTTCGAGCACCTGTGCTTGGCTCGGATACTGTTCCTTGACGTCATCGAGGTCGACACGACAGAGCACGTGGATCTGCACCCACGTGAGCGCAACAGCTGTTGTCGAGCGCTTGGCGCGTTGGAGCAGCGCCATTTCGCCAAAGTACTCACCCTTGCGCAGCACGCGAATGATCTTGCGTGTGATGGCGCGCGGGTCAAGCACGCCAACGAGCCCTTTCGAGCCAATGAAACCCATCCAGTCGCCAAACTCGCCCTTGCGAATGAGCACGTCGTCCTGCATGTAGATGACTGTCCGTAGATGCAGAATGAGGAGCTCAATGACCGTCGGATCGATCTTTTGTGCCGACAGAAACGGGATCTGCTTGAGCATGTCGCGGTAGAGCTGGAACTTGACTTCGCAGATCATCGCAGGCGAGAGCTCGTTGATGAACGCGTCGGCGTCAGGGCTCACGCTCTTGGTCTCGCGATACAGATTCTCGTAAAAGCCCTGAATGCGCCGGCTCAGTGGCTCGGGGATCCCAAGGAACTTGCACCGCTCGTACGTGCTTACGAGCTTCTTGTTGTACGCGACTTCGGCCTCGTCGAACGACGTGATCACGGCTGCGACCGATCCAAACACGCTCGCTTGCAAGATGTTGCCAATGAGCATGAACGCTGCGACCGAGACCTCTTCGGCCGACGTGTACATGTTCGGCGGACTCGCGTTCAGGCAGCCAATGACGAGCGACCAGATGTGCGCGTAGCGCTCGCTGAGCGGCTGCGCGTCAACTTCCTCATTGCGGCGCCACGCGACAGCGACCCAGTTCCAGTAGCACGTGAGCACGTGGCTCACGAGGAAGACCGTGCCGAGCAGCCGCGTGAAGCGCACAAAGCCGACCTTCTTAGCCGAGTGGAGTCGCCGCGCGAGCTGGCTCACCTTTGCGAGTCGAATCACTTTCGCAAAGCTCAGGACGCGGCCTTTGCCTGACACGACGAGGTACTCGAACGGGAACCAGCTGAGGAAGTCCGGCAGTGCCCAGAAGCTCAGCAAGTAATGCTTCGCCGTATGGCGCGGACCCGAGACGACCTCACCGCGTGCGTTTTGGTACGACGACAGCGTGTTGACGACAAAGTCGATGAAGAAGATTACGATGCCGACGATGTTGAGCGGATCAGCATACGGCGGGTCAAAGTCAAAGCCGAGGAGCAGCGGCGTGAGCACAATGTCGATGCAGATCATGACGACAATGAAGACGTCCCAGACGCTCCGGTGCGGCGAGTCGTGGCGGATACTCAGCGGATGGATTCGGCGCATGTCGCGCAGCAAGTCGCCGCTCTCGGTCGGCGGTTTTGATTGCGCGGGCGTCGATGGTCGGACCTTGCGCTGGAACGGGTTCATGACCAGCGACTTGGACCAGTGCGCAAAGTCGCTTGTGCGCCGCGTGAAGCCCTTTTCGAGGACCATCGAGCCGATCGAGACGCGGCGCGAAAGTGGTTGCTCGCGATTCTGCTTTGCTTGCTTCGCGCTCGCGAGCTGAAGGTCTGAGACGAAGGTGACGGCGTTGAGGATCGACTTGGTCTTGCTCATCGACCGCGACTCGGGGTTCAGCGTGCGCGTGTCGATACTCAGTGTGCGCGTATCGAGACTGTGGCGCCGCAAGCCGTCCGCTTGCTCGCTACTGTCGATCTGCGCCGCCACCGAGCCGATGTCAGCCGACACCGACGTTATTGGCGTCAAGACTGGCGCTTCCGAGGCGTCGAGCGTAGCGTCGTCGTTGCCATCGTCGATCGGCTCGATAGTTGTGTTCGCAAACCGCGTTTCAATCGCTCTGGCACTCGCACGCTCTACGCTCGCGAGCGTAGACGGCAGCGAATCGACTGGCGGACCGGTTGCGTACATCTGGAAGTTGGGCGGTGTCGAGAGGTTCTCGTTCGTGTTGCGCGTCTTGTGTCTCACTGTCGTGAGCTAGAGGCAGCAGTAACAAAGGATGTGAGTGTGACATGGCTCTGTGGCTCCACTGTTACACACGTATTAGTGCACACTTGCGTGCGGTATGTAGTTCGTACCTTGATCTGTCGGTGCACGAGTGCAGTGAGATCGCGGATCATCTCCTGCGTGCGCACGTTGTTGCTCTGCATGTCGTCCATGCGTGCTTCGAGGCGCTGAAGCTGCTCATGCTGATGGAGCGGCTGCGCGTCAGCTGGTGACGCCTTTGAGGACCGATGTGGTCCAGCTGACGACGACGGTGCAGGCCGTGCGAGCAGCGATGCTGCTGTTGCCAATGATGCGAACTTGTCCATGACTCTAGCACGCTCGCTTACTCTCGCTTGCTGTCTGACTCGTCGCCGCGCAACTACGTGCTTGCTACTGCAGCGTTCGCACTGTAGAGTTTTGGGCAGTTTTGTGTTCGAGACAGCGGTTGCATAAGCTATTTCGAGAGTCACAAGCAGTCGTCTCGCTCGTTTTGGCGTCCAATTGAGGTGGACAGTAAGGCGATAAAAAACACATCCGCATGGTATATTACACGGTCATAATATGCCATATATACCTTACATGCTTAGCAAACCCCGATGACATCAGATAAAACATCCGACTCGAATTTATTCGATAAAATGGTGTCCGACCAGGAAAGAAACCGGAAAGTTTTGATATGATGGACAAAAAATGTGACAAACGATATTAATTGACATACAAATATTTTGTGAACATATTAAACACCAAACACCAATTTAAAGGATATTTAAAAAGCTCAGCACATAGTAAACTGAAGAAAACCAACTATGTCACATCAAACCATCCCAGTATTTGCTCATAAATGAGATACCTTGAGTAAGGTATAGACTCATTAATGGAGTTGCAAAGATGAAATGTCGCCTGACGTCTTAGCGATGTCAGGGAGAGGGTTGAGTGAATTTGCAGTCACATTTCCTCCGCATATGCGCCGTCGATAAACTCAAGGCACAAACAGTAAAGCGTTAAGCGGGCTACCGAGAGAGCTGTTTTATAGGCGTGCCTACAATTATGTAAAAGAGAACAGCGCCAAGTAAGACAATACGTGGACAGTAAAACTGTTAAAACACCTGTATTTTCCAAAGTCATAAAATGCCATATATACCTTATGCTAAGCCATGACCGATGAAATACAACAACAAAATAATCGGATAAACATACGACTCGAATTTAGTAGTTAAAATGGTGTCTGAATAGGAAAAGAAACCGGGACGTATGATGCGACAGACAAAAGATGTGACAAAACGGTTTTTAGTTTAAGTAAATGTTCGTTATGGCATTGCCATACGCAACACAAAACGCAGTAGAGTAAATAAAGCATATAATGTTCTCACTAAACATATATACCTTACATGATTAGCTATGACCGAAGACATACAACAATAAAATCGTCGAATAAAATATTCCACTCTAATTAATAACCAAAAAGCCGGGACGTATGATATGACGGACACTTAACAAATTATAATAATTTGTCAAACATCTCAAACTCCAAACAACAATATACATCGTATTATTAACGCTGAACACTTTGTAAACTGAAGAAAACATCAATTCATCCCAGGAGTTGCAAAGATGCCGCCTGAATCTCACCTCCTCTGCATATGTACGTCGATAAACAAACAGCAATGCATCAAGCGGACTACCGAAAGAGTTGTTCTATAAGCGTGTTATCAACTACGCAAGACACGCACAACATAATACGATCAAGCGTATAGCGATTTTCATAACTTACATAACATCGTCTGTCTCGATATGCTGCCTAACGTGCTCTGCTCGCTGTAGTCTAGCCTCGAGGGCCTTGGTTCTTCTCTGCCCGATACTTGGTTGGATAATAACCATTACCAAAAGAACCAATAAGTACTGTTGACTGCGTAAGTGAAGATAGTCAATACTGCTCATAATTGAGGGAACAAAGTTATAATAAAATTGTGATTACTATAGTTGAAATGCACAGCAAATTTGAAATGAAATATTAGTCATATATTCGTAATAAATGTATATATTCTATTTTAAGATAGTATTCGGTTATGTGCATTTGTGGTATGCACATTTATGTCATGACATTATGTTGAATTTGATACTAACTCGAAAGCTTATAATGCAGCTAATGTTAAACTCAGCGAATCAGAATGTTTATTGGCACTTCAACTAACGAAGATAAGCAGGAGTTCTCCGAATTATTAGCCCACTCGGCGTGCCAACAATTATGTAAATGAGAACAGCGCCAATTAAGACAATACTACGTGCAGCCTATCGACTGTTCGCTGAAGCATTGCTGAAAAATCGCAAGCGCTCAATATATTAACTACGAGAAGTTTCACTCGCATGACATCATCTGTCAGCCATGGTATGACCGAGCCTCTTCAACGCTCATCGTACGATTCGAGTAGTGGTCGATGAGCCGCTCTTCTCCCCATCGGTCTCGCCGCCAAACGGCATGAGGCAATTGCATGAGCTAGCGCACGAAAATGAAGTCGAAGTCAGTGGAGATTCTTTTAACACGTTTCCGTTCATGATGTTTCGCCCTGGCGATCTAGTCATGATCCTTCACATCGAATTCTATGTGAACGATGTTAACAAGCCGAACAGTGAGCTAATCAATATTTAATTTAGCGTTATCGTCGCATATAAGAAAGTAACGTACAATCGCATGTTCTCAGGTTGCGCCGATCTTACATTAAGTAGTACATTCCCGTCGGCATGTACCATATGTTACATGCATTTTTATCATATCGGCGTCTATTACGACAAAAATAAATTACGTTAGCAGCGCATGCCAAAGCGTGACTCCTAGCTGTCAGTCGTTCGAGCTGTCAATTTGGCGTCCTTGACAGCAAAAGTAAAACACTGCTACAGATCGGTATTGCAACGCAATAAAAAGCTAACGAACTCAGGACTGCAATCTGACGTAACTGACTAATTGATTTATCTATACGCTAGAAATGGATATACGCTTATTGGCAGGATAAAAGGCGTTCGCCAACTGCCATTATCCGTTTGAATTTGTATGCATCATATTGGAAAATGTTTACAGAGTTGTATTATACAAATTAAGAAAATGTGTTTGCATTGTATTCCCGTATTTATGTAATGTCATAAAATATTCATGTTTTCATCTCATAATCGTCGTTCACTAACTCCAATGTTATTCTTTTTGACTCAGCGAATCAGTGAGTTTCTTTGACACTTCATCTGACGTAGATAAGCAGGAGTGCGTCAAAGTAATCTATTCCATTTGCTGATTCGCTAATTAGCATTAGTAGCCCACTTTATTTAACCGTGGTGTCGTAAGTGGGTCGACTCAGCTGATCTTGATTGTGAAAAGTCGTCAGTAGTCAGAGCGAGTCGAGTGCGATGAACAGCATCAGCAGCAGCAAAGCCGCAGGCATGTGTGAAGGAGATACCACTGTCGGTAGCGACGCGGATACAGCCTTGCAGCAGCAGCATGCGCTCAGTTCCATGCGCGCTGCGATCAACGCCAAGCTGCGTCAAGAAGGCGTCTACGAGCAGATCCGGCAGCTCGTGCACGACAAGGCCGCAGCAGCGACATCAGCACATCGTGCGACAAATGGAGCGCCATCCAATTCACTCACAGCACCGTCCGACATAGTAGCTGACACAGATGGTACACAGCAGAGTACCGACGAAGAGAGCTTGATCCGCGATGTGCTGGAGAGTGAAGTCGTGCAACAACTGCTCCATGCTGTGCGGTGCATGAAGCTGCACGAGCCACCGAGTAGCAGCCACGAAGACGGAGCAGCAGTAGATGATACCAGTGATGACGACGACGACAGCGCAGTCAGAGCCAGCGATATGTGCCTTTTCCTGCGCGTCGCCAGCGGCAAGGCGTTCGTCGATCAGCTGCTCGCAGGCGACGACGAGCTCGGTGTCACTGTCGGCGACAGTGACATGTGCACTGACACGCATCTCGGCCAGGAGCGATCGTTCTTCCGTGTCGTCGCAACGTTCCAGAACCAGCGCTTCACATCGAAAGACGTGCCGTGCTGCGTCGACCCGGTCTTTGACGCAACGTTTCGCTTCCGTATCGACAAGCGCAGAACTCGCCGCAGTCGGACCAGCACTGCCACAAACTCAACAGTCCACCACACACCGTACGACGTCGCAGTCGTCTCGCCGTGTGAAGCGCTGTGTCTCGTCGACGAGCCCGTGCAGCTCGACGTCGTGAAAGCCACAAAGCGCCTCGTGCGCTGGAACCGCGTTGACGGTGCGCACTGGCACGAGACGAACCGCGAGCTGCTCGCTGTGCACCGCTTGGACTGGCGCCGTGTGCTGTGCTCGATGCTCCAGCTCGTGCACTTGCCAGTCGCGCTCGTCGGCAAACTGAAGGTCCCAGTCGGCGTCCTCGACGTACGCGCCGACGTGCTGAACGTCAAGCGCACAGCAGCGTTTGCGCGCGAAGCTGCCGCGTTCCTGAACAAAGAGACGCTCCAGCGCAATGCGCTCCAACACGCGTTCTACCAGTACGCGCGGCGCTGGTGGGACGAGTACCGCAACGACGCGGCAGTAGCTATCGGTGCACAGTCGTTAGAACGCAAGGCGTCACCGCTGCGGACACGACTCGTCAAGCTCTTTGCAGAAGACGACGACGGCCGCATCCGCATGGTCTGCAAGTTCCTCACGCCGCTGCGCGTGCCCGACGCAATCCGCAGTCCGAGCGAAGCTGCGCGGTTCGTTGGGCTCCTGCCGTTTGCTACGGACCCCGAAGTCGGCGGTGCGCGCGACGAGACGTGGCGCTCGTTGCCTGCGTTCCTTTCGCTTGGTAAGGGCGACGCACAGGACCACGCGGTACGTAGGTGCGGTGCCTATACGACGATTGTGTACTTGTATGGTGAGTGGATTGAAGGTCTCATGACGACTGACTGGCCTTGTGTGTACCTGCATGCAGCTGTTGCTCGCGTCGCTACTTTTGGGCTGTGGCCTCGACGCGTACGTGTGTATTGGCACGATCGCAGCCGAGAAAGAGCCGACACGAGGCAGCCGCCGTTCAGTGCGCGCATCCGAGACCGAACGCGGCCACGTCTGGGTGCTCACGCGCGGCTCGAGCACCAGGTACGCACTCGCATGAGCTCTGTGAGTTGTATACGAAGGACTCATGCATCACCTGGCGTTCATGCGCTGGGAATAGTGACGACGTCGTGCTCTGGGAAGCGACGACCGGCGAGCGCCACTCGCTGCGCGACGCAAGCGCACGACTCGGCTATTGCGCCGTCGACTGCGCGTTCAGCAACAGCCAGTTCTTTGCAAACCTCCAGCCGCGCGCAACGCGACTGCGCGACACATCGTTTGCGTTCGAGGACGCGAATACATGGCGCGCGCTCGACGCAGTGACAATCGCCGACCTCCCGCTCGCGCAACCGCCGTGTCCGCTCGTCGCACCAGACACCAGTGCGCTGCCGGCGCTCGAGCGCGCGTGGACGTTGGCGTTAAAGCAACAGATCAGCACGCGGCGCCGCTGCGCTGGCGTTACGACGCGCTGGAGCGACGAGCTGAGCTTCTATTTGTTGCCAGCACTCAACGCGTACGAGCTCGAGCGGCTCTACGGCGTCACACACGTCGACAACGCGCTGTTTCAACAGAGCATCACGCGGTTTGTACCAGCCGGTCACACGTTCCAGGGTGTCCCAGTGCTGTTTCACGCGCCGGACGCAACGCCCGACGACGCGATGCGCGTGCTCGAAACGAACGCGCTCGCTTTGCAGCTCGTCGAGCTCCATGCGCGCAGTGTGCAGTTTGGCGTCGCAGTGCGCTGCTTTGCGTACCCCGAACGGCGCGTCGTCATCTGGGCGATGCTCGCTGTTAGTTATGAGTCGAGAAGTGCCACTACAGCGCCATAGAGAACCCCATACAGACTGATAGGCAAACAGTGTTAGGGTGGATGGATGTGCATTCGACCGTAAGCAGTCGCGGTGCAGTCAGTCCTGCGGTCCGCAGCTGATGCTGCGCTACGTTGACGGTGACGGCGACGGCGGCGTTGCGCCGGGGCTGCTACTGCTGCTGTTGCTGTTGCTGTCGCTCCACGGCGCGCGCGCAACGACATCGCCTGCGTCCGTGTTGCCGTGTGCGACATGCACTGCGAGCGGCGGCTGGAGGACCGAGTCGCTCTCGTCAACTGCAGTTGGCGGCGCACGCGGGTCCGTCACTTGGAGCGTCGTGCTCACTGCGAGCAGCTGTGAATGCGATGGCCAGAGCAGTACGTGCGGTACTGTAAGAGAGTGTGTCGTAGACACCCACATGTGGAGGCTGCACGCACCTTCTCGAGCGCGTTGATGAGCTTGTTGAGCGTCTTGTACGACGTCGTGGGTGATTGCACCACTTCCGTCAGTCGCTGCAGCGTGAACGGCGGACTGTGTGCAGCACGTACAATGCACACTCGAGGCGTCAGGTGCTGGATCATCGATGCATTGTCATACATACAGAGAGAGAACGCAGCATAACGAACGCACCCGTCAAACGTGTCGAGGAGGTCGGTGATGTTGCGGCGGCGGTCGCTCGCGCGGCTCTTGTTCGTTGGGCTCCAGCCGATGCCAACGTTCGCGCCCGATGGGTCGGCCGCTGCCACTTGGTCCATTGCGACTACGAGCTTTGCACTGAGCAACTTCTTCAGGTGCGGCCACGCGTAGCACGGCACGCCCGTGGCGCGAATCTCGTCGAGCACGCGCTCGAGCACAGGCGAGATCGTCGTGCTCGTGCCCGTCGCAAAGTCTACGTGCGCGGAAACATATCAAAGATCACATTCACTCGCATCAGTTTGGTGCACGCGCATGTGTCGATGAGCATGTGCGCCACGATGGCAACAAGATCCCCAAGCATGCTTGTAGCCCCTATACTATCTTCTTTCTGTAGATTGGACAACAATGCAGAATCCAAGGCCATCTATGTGCACTTGCACACACATCGAGAGCGCATACAGCCGCACACACTAAACACGCACCAGCGAGCTCGCGCTCGTTCTCGGCGATGAGCGTCTCGCGGTCGCTGTCGCCCATGTTGTCAGCTTGCGTGTGCTTGGTGCTTTATCGTGATCTTGTCAGTCGCTTTGGAATACGAACAACTATAAGATGGTGTCGATACATAACAAAACGAGCAAGCAAAATAAATCGAGATAGAGGCACATTCAAATATAGGATATTCCGCTAGCAATAGATACAAAACAAACATAAGAGCAAAAATATTTATCAGGCAGTATATTTTGATTTGTGTATGCTCAATGATAAACATCGATACAGTTTAGCACATCCTATAATTGCCTTGGTCGATATCACTTGCGTTTATACACCGTAAAAATGTATATCTTTGTTTACGTGCTGTTGTGAACAGCACCGACAGTCGAGTTCAAATCCGTAGGACGAAGAGAGGTTGTGCTGTATTGGTGTTCATATCTTGAAGTACCAATGTGTAGCCGAGCGACGAGCTATGACCACAGTGGAGCAGGATAAATGTCATTGCCTGCATCAATGGTCAAAGCACAGTCTGCACAGTCTGCAATCGATTACTTGTGATCACATAGAGGGGATAGCACTGTGGACAAAAAAATCAGAACAGACAAAGAAATTTCAGCGATAATGTGCGAGTGCGAGTGTGTGTAAGACTAACCAAATATAAAATTGAATGGGAGTATAAATGAGTCTTTTAACAACAGATATAGTTGCGCAAGTGTGTGTGTCCGTGTATGTGGATCGTTTTGTGTTGTACCAAAAAATGCGACAGCATTTCTGCACTTTTATCTATTGGTTATGAATTTTACAACAATACAAAACATGTTATTTGTACAACAAAGAAACTTGTTGATCATTATATATAAAATCAAAGAGTGGGAAAACTCATCGATTATCACATTTCATGCGAAACCAAGATAGTCGCATTGACTAAGTGAGTAATTTTTAATTTCCATCGAATCGGAACAGACGCGTCATAACATGTGTGTCGAAGCACAAAAATGTGACCATCATTGGCCAATGGTAAAACACATAAATATATGCAAGGCTTGGGTCTCACCTTGATCATGTCGAGACTTTGCTGGTAGAAAGAGGTAAACTTATTGCCCGTCTGTATGACACCCCAAAAGAATTCCTTTTATTCTTTTCATCTTTAGTCTGAAATTGTTGCAGTATGCGATCAAATAGTATAAATCCAGCCATCACCTCAATCCGTACCTCTTTGTTAAATGCTTCGACAAATATAGTCTACAAACATAGTCTACAAAGGTCCTAAACTCGCCTTCTTCTTCAACGTATTTGTTCCACAGAATAAAATCATTGACAAAACTGATCATGTCGCTCAGTTTGCCTTCGATCAGCCGTGCGACACCCTCCCTACGTCAACGATAAAATGCATGGGTTAGCTGGACCAGTTCAAAGTTCATAGATAGAATTAATCGCTCACTTGCATAAATTAGAACTAATATTTTATGCGTCGTACAAACAACGACTGCCCACATTTCATTCACTCAATCGATACCAACCTCCCAAAATTGATTGCGCCACACCTTGACACGTACCACCACAGCAATAAAGAAATAGCTTCGATCCTTCGCCACTATCATTGCATTCCGTTTATACGGCTCGCCGTTCCTATCTCATTATCATTTTCGCTTCACTTTGTCCAAAAAAGGAACCGATTGGTGACTAGAATAGCAATTGAATATTACTTTCGCAAGCAAATACACACATCTGTTCGACTGTCGAGGGTTTCGGGTTAAGTTCGCTGTTCGTATGAGTGTATTTGGCGCGCTTGCTGGTGCTGGAGCGTCGTAAATCAGGTCGCTCAAGACAGAGCGCATTCGGCGTACGAGCGATCCACGAATGGTCGAGTCGCAAAGTGCAGCCTCGGGCTAGCGCAAGCGCAATGCTGAGCGGCTATGATCATGCACTCGTGACCGCGAGCGTTAAGCGCTGCAATCACGTGTCGACGAGCTCGATCGCGACGATGAGCGGGTGTGTGGTTTGTTTTGGGCACGAGAGTGCGAGTTCATGGTCGGAATGGTCGAGGCGGGGGGTTGTTGTGTTTGTCTTTTCTTTTGGGTGGGTGAGGGCGAGACCAGTTAATAAGAGATACAAGACCCAATAGAGACTATCATAAAAAATTACCAACATTGCGGTCCGTATTCATAGCTTGCTATCCGCACATAAAGACCGCGTGAGATTGTAGTATTGCAATAGAATACCACAGGCACCACAGGCAACAACATCATCAACTTCACCGCACATTCGTAGTAGGCTGGACCACATCGCGCAAACAACGGATCAGGAATAAGCACACAGCCGTCTTTATACACCTCGCTCAGATTGGGAAGACCGAAAACGAGGCACTGCGTTCACGTCGATAGGAGCATAGATCGATCGCTAGTTGGCGAATGGGTGTGCGATGTAGTGTACACGTTACGTATAAGCACGGCTCAATCAGCCACAACAAGTGAGCTATAATATAGCAGGAACGAACCCTTCAGACAGTACTGGCTGACTATAACCCCTTCTTTTAGCAATTCTATTCCGCTGGAGAGTACCGACACAACCATAAAGTCGAGGATCCTAGGTATGGACCGCCCGCAGCATTGCACAGCTGCTGTTATTCTGATCGACGGGGACGACGCAATTAAGTTCGATATCGTCATTCGACAGTGCCTACGCGTTCCATCTCCACATGAACCAGGTGTACAACCCACAGCACTTCCCAAAAACGAGCGCACGGTGGTCAAAGACATTTCGCTACGGTATCGACGCTGGTCGTTACGCCAAATTCAATGTGATCATTACGAGGTTTGTCCGGTACCGGTTTCACGTGAAACTATCCTTTTCGTCTCTCCGAAATAATTCGACGCAGCGTTGTGCAGAAATGTACCGCAGAGTGTAGGGCACGGTCGGCGCTGTATATCATCCGTTGGTGCGTGTTGGTTCACAAGACCGAGCATACATGCGTAAACTGTGACGCGATGGCGATCGTGCGTTATACCAGATGATGATACGAGATCACGGCGGCACTTCTTCGTGGGCAGAAGGCAAATGTACCTGACATTGTTGCGCGCGTTTTCTAGATCAATGTTCGTTGCGAAACATTCAACCTCAGTGCACTGTGTGTGAAGGACCTATTAGTCTACACACGACGACAAGGGTTACCTGGTGTACAAACGTTCCATCATCGGTCGAATGACAATTCGTCGGAACGTGTAGCTCTACAACCGCTGGGTCATTCTGTACAACCTGTACCTGATAACGATATTGAGTATTACATCATTTTTAAGGTTTACCAGGCAAACAATAGAAATGCGCCCCAGTTGGCGAGTATGAAAACGGTCGCTATATATCTTTAAACAATGGATATGTGGTGTCGGCTGGCGACGCGGTCGTAATCATTGAGATCACCAAGTATCAACATGAACGCTAAACCTCCGCACCCGAGGCGTGCTGGCGCATCTTCAAGTTTGACCTAGAAGTTGTAAACGGTGATCCGGCTGTCTGTTCATTTACAGCACATGTACAGCATAGGGCATATTCACGTCTGACGCTGATGAGACGCGTGAGGCGGACATGGAGCGGGGCGCATACGACGCTGACACACCATTCTGAGACACCAGCGCGGCAAAAATGACGATTGTCGTTTGTTGTAGTGCTACCACATCAATCTGGAGCGCTTATTCTTGCGCGTTCGTTTTTGCAACTGGCTTGTACCAATCTCGTTTTCGCTCTATTAACCCCTTTTGCGGGGTTGGCTGAATCAACGACGAAAGCCAATTGCACACTTGTATGCGCGATGCTACATCATATCATTGTTACTCCGCGTATATTTCTCCTTTGTAATATCGTTAGCGTGAAACCGAAACCCATTTGGCCGTTTCTGGACTTGCTCTAAAGGTATGCACTAGCTTGTCGACTGTTTACATGTTTCACCGCCCTCCCTGTTGGCAGTAGTAGCAAGTGGCCGTAAATTATTTATAAGATTTTCTCGGGCAATGGATGCCCTGGTGTTTAGAACAACCGATACCGAGATTGCTGCAATTCGGCATCGGCCGTTTAAACTTGACCGGCCAGTTGGAACTGGCAAATTGTTCCTCTTCAGTAAGATTCTCGCCGAGATACGGTACGGCAAAGTTGCACTCGCCGTAGCTGCATAGCATTGCTTTTACCTTAACGTAGATGGACCGATCACTCTCGGTTCAAGATGGTGACAGAGCGACGTTGAAGTTGACATGCCACAAACCAGCACAGTCGATGCTCGCGGAGCTAATCAGGGAAATCGTGTGGACGAGGCACCGACGACGCACCAGTACTGCGGGACCAGTTTGGAGGCAAGGAGCTTTTGCTTGCAGGCGACTTTCGGCAGATCTTGTTGAGCGATTTGTGGCCGAACCACTCTGACGAATATGTCGAGAAGAGGTATCTGGCACCTCATGCTGAATTCGCAATTGTTCTTTAACACGGTCACAGTCTCTGGCGTACTTCATACTTGGGACGCCAATCATGTTCTTGAGTATCATTTGCGGCGAGCATGGTCTTTGCAGTGGGACGCGACTGTGCTTCCGTTCCAACTTCGCCGCCGTCAGATTCCAGTGCAGGTATCGTTTGTAATGACGATCAACAGGGCGCAAGATTAGTATGTTGACCATCTTGTCATCCAACTCCCGCCGTCGGTGTTCTCGCATAGCTGTATGCCGCGCTATCTCGCGACACCTACAAGGAGAATGTCATGTTAGTCGTCGGTCACACCATACACGATGAGGGTGAGTTCATTTGCGTGTAGAACGTTGTGTTCCCAACGCTACCATTCATATTTCGTGATGTTTTATATAAGACCGTCTAATATATCTACACAAGTAACTTTCATTTTTAGCACATCAGGGGTGCGTAGTTTGCAGCCAGGCGAAGCACGTACATTTAGGGTGATGTGTAACGTATATATCGTATTGCCGTTTGTTGTGCGTTTTTACATCCTATTTGTCCTATCGTTTTGTACAACTCGAAGCAGAAATTTGATATCTTGTTTTTGAGCTTCTATTTACTATGATCGCCGTCAGGTTTCGGCTATTTTGGTTCGACGTCGCGGATGAGCACGCTTACGAGTGTGAGCGTTTTCGAGAGTGCTAGATTGCTGAGAACTGCCACTGCTGCAGTCAGACAGACACCTGTGTGCCTATCGCCAACCACGATTCGCGTCATGGCAGCGCCGCGCAAGAGTTTGGCGCAAGAAGCCAACTACTCGAGTGGCGAGCCAGCAGTTCGACTCGATGACTTTGGATGCGGCTTCTGCTAGTACGTGCAGCGAGCTCTGTGTGTGTCCGTGGTTCGATGTGCGCGATACTCGAGTGATGAGTATCATAATGGCTCGATACCAACGACACTCTGTGACTCTGTCGTATAGCTACATCTCGGGCCGCGTCGCTGCGTGCGCGAACAAAGTCAGTGCTTACCAGAGAAGCTTCCAGTTCTACGAAGACAACGCAAAGAAGACGCTTCTCGGAACGATGGACGAGCACGCGGTGCGTCATACCCATGACGTTGATTCGATCGTTCAGTGTCGAGCTACCTCCTCATACAATGTGTGCGATCGTTTGTTCATATGCTCGCCAGGTCGGATCATTGGGTCATCCGCGCGGCAAGAAGCTCGTGCTCTCGAAAGACGCGGGCATCGTCCTGAACGCCGAGAACGTGATCGTCCAGGTACACAAGTCTTAACTGCCTTAAAAGTTGGCTATGATCTCATAGCGCTCCGCTGTATGGCATACGTTACGTAGAGCTGGAAGTGGGACCCGAAAGCGCAGCATGCCGGAAACCCACCGACCGAGCCGATCGTCATTCGACTGAACGACGCGCTCGTGCTCACGTACCGCGACCGCGCGTCGATCTCGGTCGTGTTCACACCGAGTCCTGGGCTCTCGGTCGATTTTATCTGCGGCGAGCAGCTGCGACGCACCGACACGTACTTGGCGCACGCACATCGCGCGACCGGCGGGCTGCAGCGCGGGAAGCTGCTCATTGACCAAGTCACGCCGACGCTGCAACAGCGACAGAAGCACATCGAGCTCGCGTCAATCGAGAAGCGAAGCAAGCAAAAGCCTCGGAGCACTGACGTCTCGCACGACCAGCTCAAAGCGATCGTAGCAAGTCTCGAGCGCACGTTTGACGGCTACGAGGGCTGCAGCGTCACGCCTGCAGCCGATGGAAACTGGCGTGAGCGCGCGCACCAGCAGAGTCTCCTCGAGATCCCGGTGCTCGCAACGACCGGCACCGAGGTCGGTCAGGCACCGACGCTCTTTGGCGCGCCAGTCAAGCCGCACGACAATGCTGCGACGCTCAAGCGGCTTCAGCACGATGACGGCACGGGCAAGTGGCTCGGCTCGGTCGAGATGCACCACAAGCTTGCGCTCGAGAACCCGGTGCTGAAGCGCAGCGGACCACTCACAAGCGCAAGTGGGCGGTACTCGCGCGAGCTCTCGGTCGTTGGTGGCGGCACGCGACCGAGTGGCGAGCGACTGAAGCTCCTCGCAGCGCACCGACTCGACGCGTTTCTGAAAGAGGCAAGCGCTCGTGACGAGCTCGTCGTCGTCGCTTGCTTGCGGACTGATGACAGCCAGTCGCGCGTGGTCGAGAGCGTTCTCGAGCAGATCCAATTGCAGCTGACTGAGGCCGCAGCAAGCGCAGCTGCTACATCGTTGCCAACAGCCCAGAGCATCCGGTACGACTTGCGTCCTTCGTGTCGGTCGTGTGTAGCTGTGTGCTAGTGAACGAGTATCGCATGACTGACCTTGACGCTGTCGTGCAAGTCGCAAGTGCCGCATTGTCAAGTGCGACCTCGGTGAGTCCCCACTGCTTACGGAGCGGTACCGTATCCACGCAGCGCCGACGTTTCTCGTGTACGTACTCGTACGATGTTGGCTACCTCACGACGCTTGCGAGTCACACGACAGCTGACATGCACGGGCACGACAGGTTCTATGACACGCAGCTCGTGCACGTGACGAGTCTCGGCGGCGTTGCGCGGCGCGTCAAGCCAGCGACGACGAACGCGCACCTGTCGAATCAGATGGACGAACTCCCGCGCGTGCTGCTTGTTGAGAAGCGCGCGAAGCAGCAAGTCGCAGCCGAGAAGGTCTTGAGGAAGGAGGCGTTCCAGTGGGACCTCGCAAACCATGGCGAGCAGGCCGTGTCGTACTTTACGCGCCTGCCACACAGCGTTGGCGTCAATGGCAGCGCATCGACTGCAGGAGCAGCGGGCGGCTACGGCATTGTCTTGCTCAGTGACTCGGTGCGCTCTATGCGCTCGACGCCGTCGCGTACCATTGCAACGCTACGTGCTGCTCTAACCCACTATCTGCATGTATGTTACGTTGTACCTCTCCAGCTCGACGACTTTGAGGTGCGGTCGATCGACCGCTTCGTGCGCCACAAGGACAAGTCGAAGCCATTAGAGAGCGTCGTGTGCGTCGTCGTGTCGTCGCCGCTCAGCGACGTCCAGTTTGCGAGCAGCATGTGCACGAGTTGCCGCCGTGCACAGGGGCGCCGCATCAGTTCGGCAGCGACCAGCGACCGCAAGGCCACGGACTGCGCGCTCGCGTGTCCACACTGCGGGATCCTGAGCGCCGAGTCGATGGCGGCGCTGCTACCGACTGTGCTCGCAGACGCTGGCCACGTGTTTGTGTACAAGCACGTGAAGGCAGCGACGCTGCATCGACTCGCCGAGATGTGGAGCGCCACACGCGCTGGTGTCGACAGCAATAGTAGCAACAATAGAAAGTCTAGCGAGCACTATGTGGGACTCACACCCGAGTCGTTCTTTGTCGAGATGGCGCAGCACCTCGCGGCCGGCAAGCGCGGCGCGTTCCTGTCCGAGCACCACGTGCCCGCGATGGCACTGAGCGCGAACGAGACCGTGCTTGCGCCGCGACTCGCAACAGGCAGCGCGCATCTGCGCACATTGCGCTCGTCAGTCTGAAGGTTAGAGGGTCCAAAAGGGTCCGTCTCGACAATGAACTGTCTGTCTCTTTACACGAGTGCCCGTCATAGAGTGACGCTGAATGCTGCGACTGTCCATGCATTTGACGAGCTTGTGCTCGCGTCTGCTGGCTCGCGCTGACCGCAGTGCAGCAGAACTACAGCGCGTGACGTCCGGAGCAGATTGTGCTGTGTTGTCGCAGTGTTGGAAGAGAGCGAGTGGGTGTCAGGTGCCAGGTGGCTTGGCTTCCTGCTGGTGCTGCGACGGCGCGGCATCACCGACGCAGCCATCGTCGCTGTGCAGACGGCAGTGTCTTTGATATCACGAGAGACCAGCAGTGTGCAGATAGAGGTGCTGGAGTGCGTGCGTGCATGTGGCCGACATCAACACGACGCATCGCCAGAACAATAGCCATGTTAGTTCCATCGACGACCAAGCGTTCGGAGCCATTTGTTCAGTCCACGCTTGTCGATACGCAAGAGAGCAGGTCAAACAAAGTCTCTCTCAACGAACCCTAACCGCGATGACCATGTATCGACATGTCTGTACTGTACATTTGTATGCAGGTGTCGAATGTGGCGGTCCACTTGCACTTTACAGAGCTCGTCGCTCATTTCTCGTGTTGTCGTCCGTACGCGGCGCCATCACCTGCTCAACTGCCGCTCGTTAGCGCATTAGCAGCGCGAGCCAGCTGGAGCAGCAGCTACACACACAGCGCGTGGACGACGCACACTCAAACACGCACACACACACAGACATACGCGTACGAGAGCGAACCACGCTCATATCGATGGACAACTCGCGCGACGCTGCCAGTCGGCCGTCGCTCATGGGCCGCATGCGTGGGTCGTCGGCCGCCTCGGCACGGTTCCCACTGCCGGCCGACTACTTTGCGCACGTCGAGTGCTCGCCAGAGCAGAGTCGGCGCTTTGAGCAGCAAGCTGAAGTGCTGCGCGACGCTGCTGTAGCGGCCGCCAAGTGGTCGATGTCGTACGAAGACGGGTCGTCGGGCTGGAAGCTCTCGAGCTCAAAGAAGCACTTTCGCGACACGGGCATCCGAACGTACTGCAAGCGCCACGATGCGTCGCGCCTCGCCGAGTTCAAGTGCTTGGGTAAAGTCGCCATGCCACTCGCCCATACGATGGACGCGCTGTACGCCGACACGACGCTCGACTTTCGGCGCAACGCGCTGTTCCTCATGGCGAACTGCCTCGACGCGGCTGTGCTCCACGTCGCTGCACGCCACGATGCGCTCATGCCGCACCATTACGTCGGCATCAACTGGCTCGTTGTGCGCAACCCAGGACTGTTTGCCAAGAGCCGCGACGTGTGCTTTTTGCGGGTACGTCCTGCTTGTATATGACTGTCTGTTTGAATGCTCTTATAACCGATTGACTGATAGACGGACGCTATTTGTATCGATAGAGTACGGGCACAGTGCTCGACAGCACGAAGCGCGAGGTCGGGTACCTCGTGATGCACTCAGTGGACCTGCCCGAGTGCGCGCCTCTCGACGGCGTTGCGCGCGTCCAGCTCTCGGGCGTTGTGCTGTTTCGCCAGACTGCCGACGGCCGCGCAACCGACGTCATGTGGCAAGGCTCAGCGCCGAGCGCAGGCAACTCGGCAGCCGGCAAGCTCGTTGCGCTCATGCACGACACGTTCACGTCGTACATCACGAACCTGAACAAAGTCACAGAAGCCAAGTTTATGATGCATCAGATGGAGACAAAGCGGACCCAGCTTGTTAAAGGGTACGGCTTTATAGATATTGCGGTGGTTGTATATGTGTATATGCCTTTCAAACAGTACTGACTTGCCTTGTCTGCGTGACGTTATTTAGAGTCCGCAAGTACTGCTTTATGTGCAGCAAGCGCTTCACGCTCCTCCGACCGCGCTACTCGTGCGGCATCTGCTCCGAGGTGCGTCCATCTGTCTATCTGTATGTATCGGTATGTGTCTATGTGTTGCTGACGATGCGATCCCCACACAGGACGTGTGCAGGGACTGCAGCAGCCCAAGTCGCATCCAGTCGTTTGACAGCGGCCGACGCAGCAGCGGACCATCAACAGCAGCGACAGCAACGACCCGTACGAGCCGCATCGACGCGCACGGGACGCACTTTTGCACGCGCTGCGTCCAGTCGGCGCGCAACGAACTGCAGCACCAGCCAATCGCAGCAACGACGATCCAGGTCAAAGACCCTTCCGCATCGACTGCGACTGACGAAGACGACTCGGTCGAGCGGCTCTCGACGCTCAGCAGCAGTGGCGACGATCGCGATCGCGACGGCGACGCACGCAGCAGCGCCAAGTCGCTCCAGAAGATTCTGTCCGAGCGCTCGATGCAGTCGCTCGCAACGGAACACCGCGCGTCCAAGCACAAGCACAAGGCGACAGCACTGAGCGCTAGTGCTGGAGACGCGTCATCAGCTGACTATACAGCTGACTTTTCGAGCAGCCACGTGCCGCTGAGCCCGCTGTCGATCCGGACGCACCGCGAAAAGGGCAGGCAGCGCCTCGAGACCGACCCGATGGAGAGCTACGACGTGTACGAGTACGACGCGGCGCTCGATGCCGACGCAGCTGACATGCTCGATGCTGACGCCATGGCGGCCGGCCGGTGCAGTTATACGGCCAACATTGGCGACTCGCGGCGATCGTCGTACGAGAACCGCGACCGCGATCTCGCGACGCGGCTGCGCGAGATCGCTGCGAAAGCACAGGAGGCGCTCGACGTTACGCGGCGCCACTCGTGCATGATGAGCGACACGAGCAGCGCGCCGCGGACGTCCGAGCTGCTCGCGTTCCAGCAGCTCGACCAGTCGATCGCCGAGCAAGCGGATCTGCTCAACGTCATTGGCTTTGTGAGCACTGGCCGCGTGTACATGGAGAACAACGGCCCCGAGTCCGGTGGCGTCCGCATCAGCGAGTCGTCGGACCTGAGCGACTCGGAACGCTTTGAAGTTCTTGCGTGAGGATTAGCGGAAGTCTTGCATAGTCAGTCAGTCAGTCAATCGTAGTAGCAAATGACATCAATGCACTCGTTCGTGCTGGTTGTAGTCTCTTCGCTCGCTTGCTCCGATTCGCTTGCTCTGTCTATCGATTTGCAGATCGCCATGTCGATGCTGGTCGATATTGAGCTGCTGCGATTTGGATCGTCGTCACACGTCACAGATACCACACACATTTTCCTGTGGTTGTGTGCAGAAACGGCTCGTCACGTATGACTTGCTTTCAGTATACTGGTGCAATTGTTGGGTGCTTGGGGTTGTCGTTGTCGTCACCACCGCAAAAACAACGATTGCGCAAATTCAGATCCTGTTGGCGCGGAGCCGTGCGCTGCTCACACCATCCAATACTGCTGCGATCACTCGCGAATCTGCTTCGTTGCACGCGGCACAGCACAGCACACCACCGCTTTCTCGATTGATCGACTGTTTACGATGAACGGACGTGGCAACGATCCGCAGTTCTCGGCATCGCTCACGCTCGGGCTCGGTCTGCTCGCTGCGACCATGACGCTGCTCACGGCCGGCAGCGTCGGCGTGCTCGGCTTCATGCTCGGCAAGCAGCAGCAGCAGCAATCGTCATCACGCGCAAGCAGCAAGCGCGCCAAGCGCAACACCGACGACGACAGCAGCGACAACGACAATAACGACGATCCATTCCGCAGCGGCCGCACGAGCAGTCCGCGCCGGCTGCGCGTACCGAGCAGCTCGACAATGGAGGACGTCAAGATCTCGGACAAACAGGCGATCGTCGACGTGCGCATCACGGGCATCCGGCCGCTCATTCCACCGGCGTGTCTGCTCGAAGAGATCCCGCTGACAACCAAGATGGCGCAGACCGTACGTCTCTGTGTGTTTGTAGCTGCTCGTATATGCACAGCCAGTCGAAGGCTCTCTTACTGACGACTGCGTCTCTCTCTATCACGTATGGCCAATAGATCAATCGCGGACGTCAGGGCGTTGCGAACATCCTGCGTCGCGTCGACGACCGCCTCGTCGTGATTGTCGGGCCGTGCTCGATCCACGATGTCGCAGCAGCGCTCGACTACGCCAAGCGGCTGCTCGTCATCCAGACGCAGCTCGGCGCCGATCTCCTGATTGTCATGCGCGTGTACTTTGAGAAGCCACGGACAACGGTTGGCTGGAAGGGGCTGATCAACGACCCGGACCTCGACGGCTCATTCAACATCAACAAAGGCCTGCGTGTCGCGCGCGAGCTGCTCGCACGCATCAACGACATGGGTCTCCCAGCCGGCTGCGAGTTCCTCGACACGATGTCGCCGCAGTTCATTTCGGACCTCGTGAGCTGGGGCGCAATTGGCGCGCGCACGACCGAGTGTCAGCTCCACCGTGAACTCACGTCCGGCTTGTCGATGCCGATTGGCTTCAAGAATGGCACGGGCGGGTCGCTCCAGCTCGCTGTTGATGCCGTTGTCGCAGCGCGCCACCCGCACTGTTTCCTCAGCGTCAGCTCGCAAGGCCTCGCTGCGATTGTGAGCACTGCCGGCAACGACACGTGCCACACGATCCTGCGCGGCGGCAAGACCGGTCCGAACTACGAGGCAGCGCACATTGACGCGGTTGCGACGATGATGCGCAAAGCGAACGTCGCCGACAACGTCATGGTCGACTGCTCGCACGGCAACTCGCGCAAGGACCACGCGAACCAGGTCGCGGTGGCGGCCGACATTGCGTCGCAGCTCCGTGGAGGTGACGATCGCATCATTGGCGTTATGCTCGAGTCGAATTTGGAGGAAGGGAACCAGTCGCTCGTACCGGGGCAGCCGCTCGTGTACGGCAAGAGCGTCACGGACGCGTGCATGGGCTGGGACACGACGGTCGCTGTGCTCGAAGACTTGGCGGCTGCGGTGCGCGACCGGCGCGCGAAGAACAGCGCGCGCAAGTAGAGTTGTGATCAAAGGGACGAGGTGTAAGACAGACAGATCGACAGCTCATCACTCGACTCGATTGGGCATGTTCATATTCACTGCGATTCGTCGCGTCATTTGAAGATCCTGTTACTTCACCTAGTGCCTTCGCCCAACAACTTCATATCGGCACTTCACATGGTTGCCTTTTTCAGTCACTTCACGTCATTGCTTCAACCACCATCACTCTTACTACCGCGCATTGTCGTAGCCTGATCCACGCTGCGCAGCAGCGCCACTGCGGCGCGACAGCAGCGGCGTCTTGGAGAACGGCGAGATGACAACTGGGTCTTGCAGCTTGGGTCGCGGCGAGCGACCAGGCTCGGACGCATCAGTCATCGGCGTCGCTACACGCTGTGCTGCACTAATCGGAACGCGCGGCATCGTCCCTGCACGACGCACGATGGCCGGTCGCGGCTTGGCGTCTGCAGCGACTTCGAGCGCAGGCGTCAACGGCCGCATGCGGCTCTCGTGCTCAACGACACTGCGCATTGGCTGCGTTGGCTCGTCGAGCGCGATGGCAGTTGCAGTCGTAGCAGCAGCGACGGCAGACGCGACCGATTGCTGCAGGTCGCTGCCGTGCTCGTACGCGTTTGCGAGCCGCTCAATCTCCATCGTGTCAAAGCTCTCGCCCGTCTCATCGAGCGTTGCGCCCAGCGACGTGCGCGATTGCAAGAGCGACGACATAGACGACACTGTCAAGCGACGTGCGTCGTTATTCATCTCGTCCGTTGCAGCAGGCGTCTCACTATCAGCCAGCGCAGCCGCTGGCAAGCAGCGCTCGCGCTCGCCACCGAGCAGCAGCTGCAGACGGCGCCGTGCGGTTGCAACGTGCGCAGCGCTCATAGCTGTCGAGCGCTCGTGTGGCGCTGTAGTCGCTTGTTCAGCTGCATACTCGGACTGCACGAGCGGCTCGAGTCGCAACTGCAGACGCTCAATGCGCATCTGCACGTTCGATGTGAGCTGCAAACGCGCATTGTCAAGCGCCTGCAGCTGCTGTATAAGCGCGTCGGTTGCGATGTGGTCTGGTGCAACTGCGACGCCGAGTCGATGCTGCACAGCAGCTGCGAGCCGCGCACGCACATTCTCGCACGCGCTCGCGACTTGCGGGTCAGCGTCTTCGCTCGACATGTGGCGACGGCGACTCGCTACACCAGCATTTGCAGCTTCGCGCAAGTGCAGCAGCCGCTGGTCCACGAGTCGATCGAGGCGCCGCATCGCAACTGCGCGCTTTGCAAGGAAGCTGCGCACGCGCGTCTGGAGCTGCACGATACGCTGCAGCGTGAGCGTGTCGACGTTCGTCACATCGTTCGTTTCGTCAGTAGCTGCCGCGTCGCGGAGTGCGCGCAGCCGCGTTGTCGCGTCGCTGTGGACGGCAAAGACACTTTCGACGTGCACTTCGGCTGCGTCATAGCGCGGCACGAGCTCGACTTCGAGCAAGCGCCGCAGCGCGTGCACGGACCGGTCGCCCACGATCTCCTCGCGCGTCTCGGCGTGGTGCAATAGCACGCGGTGATAGTCGACCGACGCGTCGCTGTCGCTATCACCGAGTGCAGTTGCGAGTGCTTGTGCGACTGCGAGCCGCAGCGCATTCGCTGTCATGCCGACGTGCACTTCGACGACGAGGTCGCGACCGACAGCGCCAGTGTCGTGGCGCTGCTGCAGCTGCATGCGCTCGCGGTCCGACAGAGCCGGTGCAAGTGCTGCAAACGGGAGACACACGAGCCAGTTTGCTGGGTGCTGCAGTGCGCGGCGCACGAGGAACCCGCGCGCAACTTTTCCAACGACAAGCGCCGCGCGTTGCAGCAACGTGTCGCGACTCGGTTGCGATATTGGTGGTGGATCGGTCACGACCCGTGGTAGCAACTGCGGCGGTGTCACAAGCGCTGGCGGAGACGCTGCGACTGCTTTTGGCGTTGGCACTCGCACTGGCACCACAGCAGCTGGCGGCTCACGCTCAGTCTCGACTGCCGTGCTCGGTGGCACTGGCTCGCGCACCGGCGGGTCAGTCTGCACCTCGTGCGTCGCAACAGCTCGACGCACCGCCACTGCGTCCATCTCGTCGTCTGTCTGCACGACCTTGTCTTCGCACACAGCAACAGTCGGTGCCGGCGCCGGCACGTCGAATGCAACGCCCGGGTCGACGCCAAAACGCTTTGCGTCAAGCGCCGCCATCTGCAGGAGCGACGACAGCGCTGGCGTGTCGGCGCCGTCATCGTTGTCATCATCGCGCTGCCGTCGCCGCCGTGACTTCGTTTTGTGCGAGCGCTGGCTCGCGAGCTGCCGCTGTTCGAGCGCGAGTGCGTCGAGCTGCGTCTGCGTCTGCGTCTGCGCGCGCAGGAAGAGCTCGAGCACGCGCTCGAGTGGTGCATTAGCGCTGTTGTCGCTTCGAACCGGCTGGACGCGCTTGCTCGTGCCGTCGTCGTCGTCGCTCTCGATCGCGCCGACGCGCGCAGCTGCTCGTTGCTTGTGCGTCGGAGCGTTCGCAGCAACAGCGGCCGCCGCGTCATGCTGCAGCTTCGCGAGCGTCGTTTGCGCGGTTTGCAGCACGTCGCGCTGCGCGGCCTCCTGTTTGCGCTCGAGGTCGCCGAGCAAGCCCTCGAGCTTGGTCATGTGTCCCGCGACTATAGTTGCGAGCTGGCTCTGCGTCTGTTCGAGCTGCGCGGCTTGAGCGTCGCGCATCGCGTTCTCGCGCTGCAATTGCTCCTGGAGCTGCGTGAGCTGCATTGTGAGTGCGTTCGCATGTGCGTCGTCGCGCGCTGGCTGCAGGGGCTGACGCGCACCGGTTGGCGACGCGCTGTCCGAGTAGCTGTCGTGTGATGACTGGTGGGTGTGACGCGCATGTTTGCGCTGCTGGTGACGTACGAGGAACGCTGGTGACACGAACTTCTTGCTGCATATGACGCACGCGACCGCTGCACATGAGCAGACAAACGTGAGGTGCTAGACTGACCGTATACAGTATACCGTGTACACATAGGTACGTACGCGACTGAGCGACTGCGCCGTCGTCCTTGTCGCTTGCGCCGAGAAGCGCGTCGATCGCGTCGTTTGCTGCGGCTGCTGCGTTTTCCTTGTCGCTCGCGCCACTAGCTGCGCGCCGCTGCGCTGCTGACGCGTTGAGCAGAAGCACTTCGAACGTTGCGAGCGACCGCTGCTTGTGCCGGATCTCGGTCTTGAGCGCTGCGACGTCAGCTGTAAGCCCGCTGTTGTCGCGCTCGAGCTGCTGGCACTCGGTCAGGAGCTGCTCGCACTGCGTTTCGACGCCCTCGGCGTGCGTTACGAGCGACTCTTGTACGTGAAGCAAGTACTCGAGCGTCAACTGCGTAAGGGTCATCGATGGAGCTGTCAGTGCTCGTTTAAGCGAATAATCGGTGCACCTTATAAACGGATAGACGGATAGACGGACATGAAGATGGATACACGGGCACTCGGACGAATAGACGGACCTGCGCGATCTGGAAGAGCTTGAGAAAGTACGCGTCCGAGTAGTGCTGGACGTCGTCGAGCGTGACGTCTGCGAACGCGAGGTTCTCGACGTGGCGCTGGATTGCATCGACGTCGGTCGTTGCGATGACGCGTGCAATGTCGACGCGCGCAATCGCACGCATGTCGAGCTTCCCAGCGCGCTGGCGGAACGCAAAGTCGCGCGACGGCAGCCACACCTGGCGTAATGGTGTTGCCGATGCAGCAGCGCCAATGTGAGACGCACCCGCGTCAGCGAGTGGTGTGACGGCATCTTCACAATCGCTGTTGTCCGACTCGGGTGCATCGAATGGCTCAAGTCTTCGCTTGGCGTGGCGTGCAGCGAGGAAGCGCTCGCGCGTCTCGACGCTGCTGTTCCTGCTACTGCGTGCGTTCGCAAACAGCGCAGCGTGATGCGCGAGTGCATTGGCAGGTGCACGCTGTCGTCCACTCTTGCGACTCGAGCGCTGGAAGCCTGTGCGGCGACCTGTAGCAGCAGCGTCGCTGCCGTAGACACCAAGCGGGCCAAAGATACCCTCGTACTCGTCGTAGCCGCTGTAGCGTTTGCTGGTCATCGTATGTGTCTTCTTGAAATGTGTTGCGGCTGCTCACGAAGCGGCGGCTCGTGTTGAGAGGATCCTGTTGCAGCACGTAAGCAGCTTATCTAACACTCATGTCGTCCGCGCAATCTGCAATGTAACGCTTTGTTGTTACTGTCGACGCTTGTCAGCGCGCTGCCATCTTCGTCGTTCGCTGTTGTCGTGATACACACAAAGACGTATCGATGCTTATGTGTCTTGCATTTTAGCTGTTTGTATGGTACAAAATCCGCCAATTGCAAAATCCGCCGAATTGCAAGATTGCAAGATTGCAAGATTGCAAGATTGCAAGATTGCAAGATTGCAAGATTGACAAAGATGGCAACGTTAGCAGCAAAGGCAACAACAACAATGACGCTCGCAGCGGCGCGGCAGCTCGCGCGCAAGCTCATCCCATCGCTCTCGAACGACTGGCGCAAGGGACAGCATGGTGCGCTTGCTTGTGCGCCTTACTCATTTCTCTCTCGCTCGTCCATTTACGCTGTGCTCGACAGCGGCTCGAGTACTCGTGCTAACAGAGCATGCCGCCTACGCAGGTCGTGTCGGCGTCGTGGGCGGTTCGTTCGAGTACACTGGCGCGCCGTACTACGCGGGCATCGCGAGCCTCAAGACTGTGCGTTCACACACGCGCGTGCTATTGCACACTAATAGCGCGGCTGTCTGGTCATTGACACACACACACTCGTGCTGTGTGTTGTGCCGTTGCATAGGGTGCCGACTTGTGCCACGTGTTCTGCACTGAAGAGGCAGCAGTGCCGATCAAGAGCTACAGCCCCGAGCTGATCGTGCACCCGCTGTTGCGCTCAGACAACTCACTGCAGCACTTGCCAGCCGCTGAGCGCGAACATGCGCTACAGCGCGCAGTCGAGCGCATCAGCAACGTGTTCCCGCGCCTCGACGCGCTCGTGATTGGTCCAGGGCTTGGCCGCGACGCTGCCGTGCAGTCGGTCACGCGGCAGCTCATTGCACGCGCACACGCTGCGCAGCTGCCGCTCGTGCTCGACGGTGACGCGTTGTTTCTCACGAGCCTCGACCCGGCGATCGTACGCGGCAACACGAACGCGATCCTCACGCCGAACGCAGTGCGTGAATTGCATCCTGATTCAATTGTGATGTGTGTCAGTTGGGAAAATTGCGTCCTGATTTTGTTATGATTGTCGTATTCACTGCTGCTGCAGATGGAGTACGCACGGCTGTGCGTCGCCGTCGGTCTCCTGGACGACGTTGATCCGGCAAAAGCAGCGTCGATATGTCCAAGCGCACTCAGCAACGCGTACGTACGTGCATGTGGTTCACTCGCTTTTACGCGTGACGTGCATCGTCTCATTACTGTTGCTGATGGTGCGGCGTCGATGTGTGTGTGTGTGGCAGACTCGGATCGGTCGTGGTACAGAAAGGGCAAATGGACAGGCTCTCGGACGGCGCGACGAGTGAGTCTGCACGCTTGGTCGTTGACGGCGCTGCTGCTGCATCTGTTGTGCTGCTGCCTGCAGGTTCTGCCTGACTGTCGCATTTGGCATTGCATCAGGACTCACAGTCTGTGTGTGTTGGCTGTATATATAACGCGACCAGCGATTGAGAGCAACGAGTTTGGGTGCCCGCGACGCTGCGGAGGACAGGGCGACGTGCGTATTTGTCTGCCAATCTACAGCCTCTGCTGTTAGCAACCGTCGCAAGACCAAACGCTCACACTTGCACATGATCGTCGGAACTGTTGCTGCTGTTGTTGTTGTTATGCCAGGTGCTCACTGGAGCGATCGCGACGTTTGTTGCGTGGTCCAGGAGCGCAACAATGTACGTCTGCCCATCGTGGCGAGATGAGAGTTGCGCTCTGCTGTTAGCAACGAGTGTAGCGATTGCTAACAGCAGCTGTGTGGATCGACTGATCGGCGCACGTGATTGACAGCGCGACGGACGCGTTCAGCGGGAACCCGCTGCTGCTTGCAGCGCTCGGCGGCTCGCTTGTTGCGCGCGCAAGGTGCGACCGATTTCTCTTGCTCTATCTTGCGACGCACAGTGCACTATGTGGCGCGAACTGACACGCGCTCACTGCTTTGCAGTGCGTTCGAAGCGTTTGCGGTTCACGCGCGATCGATGACGGCGCCCGACGTGCTGCAGAGCGTCGGCAAGGGCTTTGAGCGCGCGTTCCCGTCGTCCTCGACTACTGACTGAGTGTGACTATCGTGCTCAACGCGCCAAGACACTGCGATCATGACACTGCGATCGGATAGGTTAAGTGACACAAACGAGTGTACTATTCTGTAGCTGTGTATTCTGCTGGCCCATTCAGTCTTTAAAAGTCGAAATCCCTCGCTGGACTCAATTATGTTTGCCTAATTAAAGATATATTATACCACCAGTAAACCAACACTCAAAAAGTCTAATTTAGATTGCAAATCGAAGTATTAAAAGAGGATCGCTAAAACAGACCCCTATTCGTGAAATTTAGACTGCAGAGTCAAACGCTCTGTAATCTCACTTTAGTATGGGCAAACACAACAATTTAAAGACTATGTATTCTTGATCTATCTCTTGTGATTCTTGTCTTGCGTGGCGTTTGCTAGGACATTGCAGTTTGATATATATGTCACATCACTCGATGATCGAATTTCGTCGTGCTATCAATTCGGAGGCGCAAATGTTCACTATTGTT